>PVJL010001681.1:0-242729 GCA_004026885.1 Lyroderma lyra | reverse complement strand
AATAAGTTCACCACCTAATGTGACTTCTCTTTCCATCACCTTATATTTAGCTTCCCCCCCTCTTCTCCCACCCCCTCCCCTTTCTCCCCTCCCTAACCCACTCGTCCCCAAATAAACATTAAACTATTGATTGTGTCCATGGGTTATTTGTTTGTTCATTTCTTTTTTTCTTTGCTTTCAGTTTTATATTCCGCATATGCACACTGACTTTTTAGATTTCAGAGTACTTCTTTAAAATGAAATCTTATTGGTAATATTAGTAACAAAGGTATCCAAGAAATCATACTTGAGAACCTCAAGTTCATGTTAAAACAGGAAGCGAATGTTCTCCCAGTGGACCTTTGAAATGCTAGATTCTAAGAGAAACATGCTCCATCCTAGAAATGCCACATGGCCTTCTCAATAGCCATCACATAAGCAGTGATTCCCCTCACATCAAACAAGCACACACACAAAATGATGGCAGGTACCTTCATTTCGAGCGCTTTCTGACATTTCCATACTCATGCTTAATATCCCCCCAGTCATTTTACTGGATTGACGTCATCTTTCTGATGTTTTATATTCAATCAAAACCTAAAACATCTTGAGAGATGAATGCAGGATACATGGAACTCATCCAGGAGATCCAAATCCATTGATTACCATGTGAAAGAAGGCCCGGAGGCAATTAGTCCTTTGTTGTGGATGACAAATAAACCTCCACATAAAATGTTCTATACACTGAGGCATCTTTGATGGGCCTCACTGGCTCAATGCTTCACAAGGGATCAGGAGGGGGAGTATCTGAAAACAAAAGGGCAGACTGACAGCACCCTTTAGTTATTTATTCTGTATGTTCAGCTCAGTTTTTCCTCTTTCCAACTTTTTTGTGACACTGTAAAAAGAAACGGAATGGATTCTTTTCAACCAAGGCCATCAGCGCTGCATGCTAAGGAGAAAAGTATTGGCTTAACACAGAACCCGCAGAAACCACTGAGTACCAACCTGTTCTCTCCAGTTAGGTATCTGAAACAGGGGAAATGGGCTTTGACAAATCACTTTCATGTGTTCTTTCATATACGAGTTTATTACACAGACTCTTGGAAATTAAGCTACATGTTGGACAAGCTGTAGCCAAAGCATTCACTGCTTCAGAACAGAAGGCTGGGTTCTCATCAGGGACTGCTTTGGAAACTATCCAGGTGTACACTCTAGAATTTTCCTTTTCTATTAGAATCATTTGGACCTGTCTCAGGATGAACAACAGCACGAGCGAGGTGTGAATAAGCTGCACCTATTTCCTCTGGGGCAAAGATGCCCACGACTTTCTCTTCTCTGAGCAAAAGATGCGTTATATTAAAATGATTCGAAAATATAAGACAATGTGCTAGAGATCAATGTGCTTCTAAAATGATTTATTAATTCAGATGAATGTAAAAAATCAATATGGAAATAGGACTTACATCTTAAAGACTGAGATAGTTTCCTCCAGTTAAAAGGGATTGTATAAAGGGACCATGAGAATCATGACTAACAAGACAGTCAAGTGAGGGTGGCCTCTGGTGACAAACCATGGTTCAAATCTGGGCCCCAGCTTTTACTAGATGTGACCCTGAACAAACTGACAGACTCAAGTTCCACATCTGTAAACGGAGGCAGTGATGGCATTTACATAGGACTGATGTGAGAATTAACAAGTGAAGGTGTGTGTTCGGTGGGCATTCAGAGAACACACTATTATGGCATTTCCAAATGTCACGGGAAAAGCATCATAGAGGCTCACTTTTCTGATACCAAAAGGCAATTATCATGTCATCTGTGTATTATTCAATCAATCTAGCAGATTTTTACTGGGACCAAAATAGTCCATGCCATGGGGAAGATGATGACAAAGAGAATTTTAAATCTTCTTTTTGTTTCCTTGCAAGAAAGTTTTCATTCTCAAATCTAAGATTTCACTTAAAGCTGTTTAACCAGAGAGGGTCGCCATGGGAAAGCAAACCGCTGACAGCATGTATTAGGTCCACAGAGGTAGCACAATGCTTATGAAAAATTAGCTGGCTGGAAGCCCACAGTTTGCCCTTGAGCCTTAGCCAGCAGGGAAGTTTCATGCAATGTGATCAGTGAATGAGGAGACCCTGGGTGATTAATTAGTGCTCCATGTCAATCCTGTCAGACAAAGCCTTCAGCCCAGAATGGAAAATAAACCACCTGATCCGAACTTCCTCATCTCAAAACCAACTTCCTTGCGAGCATGATTTTGTCAAGCACTTTAAATACTGAAGGAAGATTTTCTCCAAATCTCTCTTCAGACAAATCCTGTGTCCTTTTACGCACATTTTAGCTCTGTTAATGGCAGGCTGGATGGAAAAGAACATAAATAAGAAAGCTCGTCTGCAACTTCTCTGAGCACCGACTTAAACTCATTTCATAAGTCGCTGTGTTTGAGGCTCAAAAGAAAAATTTCTCAGTGGATGAACAGATTTATTAGAAAAACCTAACAGTCCATCCGTCCTTTAAAAAAAAATTGTCACTATAAAAACTGTGCATCAGTAACTTTTACTAGATTTTATCGGTGTACTTTTTTTATCTTTTCACTGTTTGCTTCATTAGCTGTGAAGCAATTTTTAATCTGCAGGATATTTTTGACATGTATTTTGTCCATGCATAGTCCCAAGAGAGATGCCACTATGTCTAGATTTGTTAGTTTATATTGTTGCACAGGCAGTTCTCTGGTGCCTATTATTATTTCAGTCAAGCTTGTTAAATTAGATTTAAAAGAGAAAGAAATAACTTTGCTAAATTAAATAAGTTCCTTTAAATGAGGTTGACCTTTGGGTAGGTAATTTGTGTAAACATAAAATGGGTCCTGCCCTTCTCAAAATCTCATCATCCATCAGGATCCCAAAAACTGAGCTCCAAATGTGAGACCGAGTGTAGAGTTAAGATATAAATATTCTACTCTGGTTTTTATAATATTTTTTTCAGTGTAGATGAAAGGCTTTCCAATAATAAAATACTGTGTATAAACACCCTCACATAGAACATATATAGAGCAGCGTATGCCCATGGAAACATCTAGAAGCATACCGCACTATGAAACGCGGACCTCAAAGGTTAAAATCAGTGTCTGTTCCATGATGCAAAGGCCCAAAGTTTAAAGATGTCAAGCTGTGCTTAATCAGAGAGGGGCCTGTTACTGCTCTTTGCTCACTCACTGTTGGAGCTGAAGGCCTCTGATATCCGGCAGAGTCGCATCAGGAAGCAGGAAACTGAGAATCTCCAAGTAGAAGCTGGACTCCCAACCCCAGCCTAGTATCCCTCTTTCCCAGATACGCAAGGAATCCAAGGCAGCCCAACAGAGGAAAACAATCTAGCCAGCAGTGGTGCAAGGAGCTCCCTGTTCCCAAGAGCCCACACACAAACTTGAATTTTATGGCTTTCAAATGTCAGCACCAAGATAGTGAAGCACCCAAGACACCGTGCAATTTCTCTGCACCTTAGAAGGCTGCAGTGGGCAGGGCCCCTGCTACCTGCACAGGTTGACAAATGGCCACAGGGACCAAGCCCTGAAGGCATGCACTTACCATCTAGTCACAGAGATAAGTAACAAATCAATAATTAACATAAAGGCCAATTTGCAGTAAATGCCATAGACGAGACAGACTAAAAAGGGTAAGTTCAGAGAAGGCCACCAGATGCCAAAATGAGGGAAGAGTTCATGAGTGGGTATGGTCTTGATGATGGGTAGAATTTCAAGAAACGGAGAAGGTGGGCCTTCTAGGTCCGTGTTTTTCACAGCTGGGACCAGCAGTTCCTTCCTCGGTGAAACAGACTACAATGTATTGCACGTGTCAAGATGAAGTGCTGCTTCAGGAAACTTTTCTGGTTCATACGTAAAATGCATTGCCTACTGAGGATCTTGGTCAAGGAATCTGAAAGGTGCTGTACTGTTTTATGGAAAATGAAGAGTAAAGTTGTCTATCAGACTAAAATAATAACAACCCAGTTATTAGGTCATCCCAGGCGAGACTGCGGAGGTTCTAGAATACAGCATCAAAAACTTGGATTTTATGCTCCAGGGACAGACAGGGAGGTCATTGTAAGTTTTTAGCTTTTCGCCTTTTTTATTTTTAACTTTTATTGACACCTACTGTGCTTAATATCTCACATACATGACCTCACTTAAGAGCAACAAGCATCCTTTGAAGTGGGTATTATTATCTGCATTAAAGAGGGCGAAAGTGAGAATCAGACAGATCGTGTAACCAGCCCATTAAAAATCAAGCCAGGTCTTTTGACTTCAAAGCTCAGAATGTTTAAAACGAAGCAGAACAAAATTATGAAATGATCAGAGCTGGGCTTTAGGAATATTCATCTTGCACCTTCAAGCAGCAGAACAGAATGGACTCAAGACAACTATATAATCAGAGGAGTTTCTTTTGATCACTCAATTTCACAATTTAAGGTCCATTTAAATACACTCCAAATCCTAGACTCAAATCACACTGAAACCAACAATTAAAACTGCCCTTTCCTAATGGCCCCAGAAAGATTTCGGGGAAGGTTCTTATTCCTCAATTAGCAACGCTGGTATCCCTTTGACTTCCTTCTGCAGAAATGAAGTTAATGACTGTTATCACTTGAAAAATCCTTGGAAGAAAAAATATATATATAAGTGCAAATGCAGGTGTCTGCGCAAAGCAGAAATGCTAACATGAAAGAGATAACCCAAGGCTTTGCTCAGTCCCCCTCACTCCAGCCTGCGCTGTCATACCCAGACACTCCGCCTGATCCTGCCTACCTCCAGCAACAGCCGTGAGGACGAACAGTGATCTGTGAGGAGCACAGAGGTCCCGGGGAAAGAAGACTGGAGGAAGCCCAGCCATAGTCACCGGGGGGAGTCGCGGGGGAGCGGGGCGAGAACAGGCCGACAGTCAACTTCTTAATATAAAAATGTGAAAAGGAAATAGCAGTGGATAGAATAAGGGTGTGTCTAATTTAAAGGGGGGCGGGAATAAGAATTTGGAAGTGGCTATATCTGATGAATAAAATATGGGAGACAGGAGTACTGAACAATAAAAGAGAGAAATGCTCTTTCCCCTTTCTGCTACAAGCACCCCTCACAACCAAGAGGCTCCTCCACCTCGCCCGAACAACCTGATTACCCAACACTGAGAGGATCCAGGGCGGGGAAGGGGCTCCTCTGACCAGTGTGGGCCCCAGACAGAGAAATGTGTGCCGAGTAACCAGCAGATCAGAAAACTCAACCGGGCATGGACTCTTGCCTGCACACTCGGAACGATCTACTGGGTGTTCCTTGCCTGATACAAGGACCCTCTTTAAAAGAGAATCTCACTGACTCTCAATGTTAAAGTAACATATTTTTATTAAAATATCCCTTCAATGTGCCAAAACAGAAAACTGGTATGAAATCCCATGTACATTTATAAGTCAACTACGAACACTATCAAACCAAATAAACTCACACTAGCCACAATAATTAAGTGGCACAGATGATGGTTTTTGCTGCCATGAAAACACTGACGTAGCATCCAGCCTGGTTCTAGATTTCATCTGTTTTGACTTTCGTACATGTTTCCCTAGAGAATACTTGTTCATGCAAGCATGTTGAACAAAACAGCCAACACCTCAGAGGCCAGGCTGGAACGATCAGACCTCATGCTTACCCCGAAGTCAGCCAATTAAGCGGGGGTGCCACATGATAACCCTACAACGCTCTCTCACATCAGAGGTAGCATGGCAGCACCCCTGAAATGAGCATTCCCCCCGCAGCTTTACTGAGGTGCAACTGACAAGTAAAAATTGGATACATTTAAAGTGTACAAGGTGATGTTTTGATATACTACACAGGGAAATGATTACCGTCATCAAGCTAATTAACCTACCCATCACCTCACAAGGTTACCACTTTCTGTGTGCTGAGAGTACTTAAAATCTACTCTCCCAGCAACTTTCAAGTCTATTATAGAGTATTATCAACTATGGTCACCATGCTGCACATTAAATCTCCATGGCTTATTCATCCTACATAATTAAAACTTGGCCCCATTTCCCCCAACCCCTTACAACCTGGCAACCATTCTTTGCTCTCCGCTTATGTGAGTTTGACTTCTTTAGATTTCACATATAACTAAGAGCATGCACTAAATGGGTATCTAATGCAATTGCTGCCAAAGTGAGAAAGACTCCTTTTCACAGTGTATTTATCAGCTGTGCATACACCCGATGAACTACACTGCAAGGTGCTCTGGACCTGCGCACGCCCTGCTGGGAATTACAGTACAGTCCTGACCACTCCGGTTTAGTATGATAGTTTTAGTTTATATTGCAGATCACTTCTCGTTGATCTCTGTCAGTCTTCACAATTACCCTGGGGGAAAATGTACTTTATTCACGTTTAAGATATGAGGAAACAGTTGGGTTAAGTGACTCACCCAAGGTCACACAGACTGAGAGAGGCAGAGCCAGGATGCAAACCAGGAAGCTGGTCTTACTCCAAGATCTAAATCACAAATGCCTCTTGACTGCTGCAATCACCACACAGCCCACATCTGAGCACTGAGAACACACAGATTAGATGCAGGCACTGCCTTGATATCCAAGCATTCACTTAGAATGTGGCTGAGCACATGAGTTGGAAGATGCTGATATTTTTATCTCCATTTGGTTATTCTGCATTCAAGACAGGTGCCTTCAAAGATATCAGACTTTTCCTGCAAACTGGTAGGGTCTGATTTAGGATCCAAAAATAATTACAATTACTTCTAAAGAGTGAAACACTGCCAGTCGCGGGCTTGGAGTTTAAAAATAACACCCATCATAACTAAAAACAAGAGCTAACATTTATTTGAGTCCTTAAAATGGACCCGGTGCAGTTAAGCCCTTCATTGTATTACTGCACTGAAGTCTCACCAACGACCCCTGAGGGAAACACGACTGACACCTCCACTTTGCAAGCACAGAAACTGAGCTTAAAAGACATTACGTGACCTGGCCTGGGGCGGGCACCCAGGCATCCAAGCCCAGAACCCACTCGTCCTTGCAGCTGGGAGAAGGCCTCTGGGCACCTTGCTTGCCACCTCACTGCTCCTCAGAACTTGGGATGCTGCAACCAGTTTAATAGGTCACCTACTTGTCCTATCTGGTTGGTCAAGAGATACTATGCCACAAAATGACACAGAATTTGTAATAATTCAGAACATTTTGGCTTTGAGACCAAAAACTGAGCCTAAAGAAGACGCACTAATAAACGCCTATTAGGATTTCGAGTATGTGCACGCAGAGACCCCAGTCCCCTAGAGAAACCACACCCAGCTGTGGTCCCAAAGCCCGGCGGCCACCGTCTCTGCAGTCTCCACCCTAGAGTGGCGTCAGCCCCCCACGGGTACCTGCACGTGGTACCTGCATGCCAAGGGCTGTGACTACTGTGAGCCTCAGCCCGGCACATCCCTTGTGGCCCGCCCAAGCCATCACCCCACTAATTAGGCAACGTGGTGGGTGCACGCTGCCAGGAGCTGCAAGCCGGCTTGTCAGGGTGGAAGAGAGGTCCAGGGCGGGCACGTCCCGTGAAAGTCCCCTTGGTGCTGAGAGACGGGGACAGCCATTCCTCCGTGTCGGTCACCGGCCTGCGTCAGGGAACTAGAGGTGCCTTGGACCACACACCGCGGACATTCTCATCGCCTGCGACCCCCATCATACCAGTGAGGACACTGAGGCTCAGAGGCAACACAGCTCTGGGAAGCAGCTTGCAGCCGGAGCCCCAGAAACCCAGGGACGTTTCCGCTTTGCAGATGTGTCCTTCACGCCAACGGGGCGCCCACTACAGAAGTGGACACCAGGAGCTGGGGTGGGCACTGGCCTTGGGAAGAAGGGAAGGCTACGACCCCGGGAAGAGACATTTAGAACCAATGAAGACTTCAGAGATCTAGTCTTTTCGTTTACAGATCAAACCAGAGAGGCTATGGGATTCGCGCAGGATTACACAGCGGGGACGTGTTTAGCGAGAATGACTGACCGTGACCTCGTACAGACACGGCCCAGCGCCTTGAACGGCACGATCTAATGTAACTCTCGTCACAGCCCCACGTGGCAGTCATTGCGTTTGACAGACGGAGGCGCCGAGGCCCACGGAGGCTCCATCACGGGCAGGAGGGCCCGGGCTCCCACCCAGCCCTCTCCGCGCTGCAGGGAGCGACTGCCCTAGCCGGTATTTGGGTCTCTGCTGCTGCCTCTCCCTGCGCGGGGTGGCTGGGGCCCCTTGGGGAGGTGTCCACAGCCACACCCTCGGCATTGTGTCGCTGGCTTTGCTCCACTTTTCTCGGTGGCACTGTTATCCGAGGCACTGCTCCCCGCGGAGGGACATCGGGTTTCCCTCGTCCCTACTCCAAGCTGGGCTGGCTGTCTTCCGGCTGACAGCAGGACAAAAGGGGCTGTGTGGCCGCCTGTGAGGGGCTGAGCTGCCTGTCCTGACGTGAGGGCCCGGGGGACCCCGGTCGTGCCACTGCCTGGCACCGCTTCTTCTAAAGCATGAACAGCCACAGGGAAAGCTCGGGTGCTTCACGCTCTTGCAGAGGCTCAAGGCTGCATCCAGCAGGGCAAACGGACTGTTCTGGGGCACGGAGTTCATGGCCTGAAGGGCAGGATGTGTAAAGGGCTCCAGACTCACCTGCTGTTAGAAAGTTCCCCCATTTCCACAACGAACAACAACTTGGAGCACTTCACCTCTTAGTGTCCAGCCTTGCAAGGAGCAGGGGTGGTGACTTCATGGCCATCCTGCCCGCCATTCACGCCTGGCCACCCCGGGGTCTGGCCTGGGCTGGAGGAGTCCAAGGGCCCCCTCTGGCTGAGGGAAGCCCCAGCAGTTCACAGGGTTAGCTCCTCAGTCTGCCCCAGGGCCCCCGAGCTGGGCAGGGCGTGGGCGGGGACCACTCAGATAACCAGAGGCCAGGTCCGGGCTAGTCTAAGATTCACATCCCTAGGACGGTGGCTTAAGGCCAGCAGATGCACAGTCATTAAACACTAAATTCAAGCCACTTAGGGAAAATTGATTCAGTCTCTGCTCCTGTTGCTTGGTACACACATACTACAGACGATTCCATGAAATACTGGCTTTTCTTGAATGCATAACATAGGAATGCCTTCAAAATTAATATTTTATGTTATACTCTGTATCAGTTTATATTGAAATATTTATCAGCATGCCCTGTGACTGCCTCTGCAGGAATTTATTCAAATTTATTCCATTTTGCTGTTTGTTTTGTGATGATTTTTACTGATAAATTTTCTTTGACTGTGTACACTATAAAAGAATTCATTCAAATTTATTTGCTATTACAGTTGGCTTTTGCATTACCACTATTCATCAAAATACTTCACAGCTATGTGCTTTTCTTTAAGCTCTGCAGGTATGATATAAAAATGTCATCTATCTATAAAAGTGCTGTATCATCTACTATGTACCCACGTATTTCTTTTATTATCTGTAGGATTTAATAGTTGGGAGGGGCTGTAGAATATCGTTGATTATCCGACGTCATGATTTCCTCCTGGACCTCAGCAGACTGTCTTGGCATCAACAAAATTCTTGCCGCCACCGCCCTTCCCCCCAAAAACCACTTTAAGTCACTTTCAGTACATTTATGATTAAAGCATTTGTATCTTTTCTTCAAATAATTATTTGTAAAAATTGGGGTATCTCTTACAAATCTCTGCTTCTGATACAGTCAAACCTCGTTACTGGGTCTTTGTTTGACACCTGTGGCACCTCCCAGAACCAACTGACGACGAGTACTGAGGTACCACTGTACCTCATCCAAAACAGGAGTGACCGGGTCCAGCAGTCATGAGCCACTTGCAAGTTGCAGCCTGGACTGAATCCTGAACACCTCACTTACCCCATTTCAGAGGCAGTGGGGCCTCGGGTTCCCCCAAATACAATGACCTCAGGACCAAGGTGCGTCCAGACCCCTCTAGCCACTCTATTGCCAAACCACACACGTCAACTTGGCAGACCGAGTAACAGCAGAGTTCCTCCAAGATGGGACAGTAATCGGTTTGCATTCATTGGGACATTCATCCCTCAACATTGCATTCCCTTCAGGTTTTTTTTTTCCTGGTAATTTCTGGTGATCTTTTCTATTTTGTAATACTCTCAGAGGTGGGGAGAACTAAAGTAAAAACTTCTATAATTTATTCTAACAACATTTTAATTTACACACTGTGGTGGGCAACCTTCGCGATGGCTTCCAAATATCCACACCTCGTGGTGTGTACACCCCTGTGTAGTTCCCGCCTACACTGTACCTGGCTGGGTTATGTGACCAACAGAATTCACATGACATGATGGAACGGTATTTCTAAGATTAGCTTCTATCCTGGCTGCTGTCTAGTGCAAGTTTTCTCTTGCTCAGATCAACACGGTGCTGAGGGGAGCTGTGTTGTGAACGGTCCTATATGGAGAGGCCTGTACACCAAGAATGGAAGCCCCTGCCCACCCACATGAGTGACTTTGAAAGCCCACCTGCCAGTCTTGGTCAAATCTCCAGATGACTGTAGCCTCAACTCAACAGCCTGAGTGACACTTCGTGAGAAAACTACCCAGCTAAGCCACTCAGATTCCTGACTCTCAAATGATATGAGACAATGAAAGTCTGTTGCTTTAAACTGCTGAGTTTTGGATAATTTGTGACACAGCCATAGATAACTAATACACATAGGTTTTCATATTCTTCCTTGAGCTTTCTTCAGTTATCAAAGCCTTTTTATAAGTAAGAATTCTTTTTTTAAACAGAAGAGAAATCTAAAGTAATTCCCGGGCTGGAAACTTCCAGCACAGGCTTGATGGAGATGCTACACAGCAGATGTGAGCACAGATAACAGCGACTTGAAATAGACTCTTTCTATCCTAAGGTTCTACTGATACCCAAACACTCCCAATCTGTCTTCTTTAATCCCCTCAAGGAGGCTCAAAAAAATAGCCACGCAAGGTGCTATTTCACCCACAAAATGTGAGGATTATTACCTAAAATACTATGATGAATTTCTTCTGTTCTTGACTGATGACCACAGATAGACACAGATTTAAATTTAAGAGATATTTAGGATTAGTTTTAGGAAGAACGTCTTGCCAGGAAAAACTTGTTGCTAATCAACCACCCTGCCCCCTGGGGTGGCATGATGAGGTGGCACAAAGCCCATGCGCCTCACTTCAGCAAGACTAAGTGCACATCCAGGTTCCCGTTCTTTCTGGCTGTGTGATTTTGGATAAATCACTTTACCTCTCTGAAGCTCAGCTTCCAAACCTGTAAAATGGTGGTACCACCTGTTGTAGGTGCTCGGCTGGCCTACTGCCTTCTCTAGACAGGATGGATAAAACCACATCACGGACACCCTTCCCGCCCTAAAATTCACGGTCCGAGCATGCCACTGGCTTGAGACGGATGGAGGTAGATTCAATAACACTAAGGTATCCATATCTACCAAGTTTACCTTTCTCTTGGCAAACTCTGAGAGACTCTCATTTCCTGAATGTCTCTCTCAGGAAGATTACATGCTGGTTGGTATGCACCACTTTCTTCTGGAAGAAAATGTAGAGAAAGCCCGGAAACGAAATCTCATGAAGAACATGCCACCAACTGGGGGGGGGGGCTTGCAAAGCCAATCATCTCACCCCTCTGGGCCTCTGATTCTGCTGGGATATGTAGGGGGTGGACAATCGGATTATACAGGTCATTTCTGTCCCTCAATGCCCAGAATCTAATTTTAGGGAGTTATGGAGAACGTTTCAGAAGTCCTTCCGTGTTATGATGGAGTTCTTTTGTTGAAGGGATAGATACCTCTTTTCCGTTCTTCCCTTTCTCTCCCCCACCCCCACTCTTAATTTCACTTTATGTAAAACGCTCTCATTCTCTTTGCAAAGCATCTTGACTAAATAAAGCCCAAGGCAGGTTGCATCCTGTCAGCCAGCAGGCAGAGTACTTAGGCAAATCTCCTAACCTCACTCCGTTTCATTTTCCTCTTCCGTGAAAAAGAAATAATAACTTCCCTGACAGGATGAGATGAGTCAGTGTATGGAAAAGGCCTAGATCACACAGCAAGTCCCATAGAATGTCAGTGCTGGTGGTCGTGGTCCCAACACGCCTGCCCACGCTCGTGTGTCCCTACCAATGGAGCCGCGTGCTTCTGCCAGGTGCGCTGTTTCCCTTTCAGACCTTGTCGTGCCAATTGTATCTGCTTTGCGTCTATGCTATCCAAGCATCAGGCAAACGCAAATAAATATGCATGTCAAACGAGTCGTGTCCGTAAAAACGAGTTAAACTGCCTTGTAAAGACTCAGTGAAGGCAATCACGAAAAGTCTGCTGTTGAATTAGGTGTGGGAGAGACAACTACAAAAGACTTGGAAGAGTTCTGGAAGGATCCTGGATGTAGATTAATGTGCAAATATTGCTAAATTGTAGATCCCCCTTAAGGAAATGTAAATAGAAGTTGTAGTCAATAAATTACAGCTGAAGTTTATGTAAGAAAGAGACTTCGGTCAGATGGTCCTTCCTGAAGGAAAAGGTGTCAAACCAGGACCAGAACCTTTTCGGTACTGAGCATTCTACAGCCAGTGACAGACCACTGGGAGAAACGTAGCAGGGTCTCCCCATGTGTACAGTACTGGCTGGGAGAGAAACGACATGTTGCTTAGAATTATGTCTGCGTTTAAAATAAAACGTTTAAAATGTGTGTCATTGTTCATGTGTCCTCACCGTTCGAACCGACTCTTCAGGTTAACCAATTTAGCTTGACAATAGGGCTCCAACTCGATTTTCACACAAGTGGGTGTGCTTGATGGGGTTACAAAGCTCCCACCCAACAGTAGTGCCAATCATATCTATTCCTCACCTAGTATGTAATACACTTACACAACACATATACACAGTCACACACATACATAAGCTTACACGTAAACATTTTTCCAACTTTACATGTCTTTAGCAAATTTCCTAATTTTGCCCCCACACCACACATCCTTTGGGGATAACTGAGGATAGGCTATACTTTGGCCCATATATGAACTTCACAACATTTGGTTCATCTATTCTAGACAATTATCAAATATAAGAGCATATTGAGCTTAAAAACAAAGAAATGTAAATAATGGGCAAAGAACTTGAATACACACTTCTCCCAAAATGACACAGGAATTGCCAATAAGCACATGAACAAATGCTCAACATCACTGACACCTAAACACTCACGATGTGTCTTCTTTTCTCCCTTCAAGTTGGCTCAAAAGTACCCATCCAAGATGCAGTTTAATCATTAGGGACATGCAAATCAAAACAACACCGAGACACCATGTCATACCCACTAAGATGGCTACAATAAAACAAACAAACAAAACAAAAACAAAAAGCAAGTGTAGGCAAGGATGTGGAGAGACCGGAACCCTTGTGGGTAGGAACATAAAATGGTATTACTGCTGTGGAAAACCATATGGCAGTTCCGTGAAAATTTGAAAATAGAATTACCCTATGACCCAGCAATTTCACCTCTAAGTATATGCCCCCAAAACAGAAAGCAGGGCCCCGACGAGGTACCTGTACACTCATGTTCACTGCAGCTAAAAGGTGGAAGCAATCCAAGTGCCCATCCACACACGAACGGATAAGCAAAATGTGGCACATACAATGGACTACTACTCAGCCTTTAAAAGGAAGGAAGTTCTGGAAAATGCTACAGTGTGGATGACTCTTTGGGACATTAAGCTTTGTGAAATACGCCAGTCAAGAAAAGACAAGACTGTACAAATCCACTTGCAAGGTCCTTAGAGCAGTCAAAGCCATAAAGACAGAACGGGGGCGCCAGGGGCAAGGCGAAGGGCAGAATTCAGGAGGTAGAGGGTTTCAGATTTATAAGCTGAACAGAGTTACAAGGATGGATAATGACAGCTGCACAACAATGTAAATATATTTAATACCACGGAACCATACACTTAACATGGTTAAGATAGTACCCTTTATGTGTATATTAGCACAATAAAAAAATAAAGGCATGCTTCCCTTGTTTCTAATTTAATTAGTGGGCTAGCCGTATCTTGAATGTGGCAATGAAAGGCTCTGGGATGTGTGCCCTCAACTTGGCTGGCTCCAAACCCACAACTCCCTTAAATAACTAACCTGGCAGATACAACTCAGCCTCCGGAGCCCCTGCTCAAACCAGAGAGCCCGCTGTCTACTGACTCATCGGTGTCTGTGTGTGCACACACATATGCTCTGGGGAAGCCAGGGGCTGTCCTGCAACTCACAGACCCAACAGCATGGAGTCCAGCAAACCAGTGAGCTTTATCTGCAGCCAGAGGGTGAAAAGAGTCCCCTGTAACACACTTCTGACCACCTGACTGCCCAGAACACAAAAAGAAAGGGAGCAGAACACAAAAAGAAAGGGAGTAACCACTGAGGAGGTGAGGTGTCACATCTCTGTATTCTGTTGTTTGTAATGAGATCAACAAGTGCTAAACACTAGGAAAGCAGATTAGGAAGAGATGCCTGAGATAAGATGGAAGGAAATGATCTTAAAGTGGCAACAGAAAGACGGGGTGGCTGGAAAAAAATCATGTTTTTTTTCAGCAATCATCAGAAAATCCCTGAGTATCTGGCATGGCACACCTTTGGACACAGCTGTACTATCAGAATGAAATGAGATGTACGTTAGCATAAGCAGTAGCAAAGAATTAACACTGCTCTCGGTGGGATTATTCAGACAGCACCTCATGTACAAAGTCGTATGACCTGAGAAGGAGCGGTGAGGGTTCACAGTGGACACCTGCTGTGTTTCTTCATGCAGCAACCACCCCCGTTCTGCCCAGGTGCTTTGGGTGCAGCTGGGCCCACAGGGGCGGTACATGGCCCAGGTGGGTGCTACCGCCTCCATTCTCTCAGCCGCTGAGGTGGCAGAGGGTCAGGAGGGGTGACTTTGAGTCTATCAGAGTCAATGCCCTTCAGATTCAGGAGGAAATTGAAACCACCAGAAAAGAGGCTTTCTCTTCCTGCTGTGGGATGTATTCCTAAAACTAGAGCAGCACGGCCTGGGGCAAGCCCGCCTGAAAACAAGCCAACAGGGAAGGGCAGCGTGAGGAACGAGGAGAGAGAGATCTCTGACCGTGTCAGAGCAGCTAATGCCGGACTTTTCCGTTACAGGAGCCAATCATTTCCTGCTTTGGATTATGTCAGTTTGACCAGGGTTTCTGTCACTTGTCACTGAAAATGTCCTGACCGATTCAAGGTGTAAACGTCTGGTGGCAATACATGGCTTCCATTACCCATAATGCTTACAATCATGTTTGGGAGCACAAGGTTTACCCCTGCACATATACCACACACTCCTAACGGGCAGAAAGAAGTCCAATTGGGGATACAAGTAAGAACTAAGATACAGTATTAATAACATAAGCAAGCCAACATTTGTTAAATGACACGAAGCACTTATGCTAAAGGCTTTATGGAAGTCAAGCCTCACATGGCTCACAAAGTATTCTTATTGCACCTAGTTTATATATGGAGAAAACGACTCAGAGAAATTAAGAGACTTGCCCAGCCCCAGAGACAAACGGCGGTGTCCCAGAGTCGAGCATGAACCTAACTAGAACATTCATCCACTCAACTGCGGGGCTCTGCGGCCTCCAGATCACAAGCGCTACTGCTGGCTGGGCTCTGTGGTGCCCTGAGCTGCCGTGTGACCGCATGCCACAGAGCATTCCTTAGAGAGGAGGCTTTCCACCTGCAGGTTGCAAACCATCAGCAGAGCCATGAAGCTGAGTTAATGAGTAGAGACCGGCAGTATTTTCCCCCGTGGACCAGAAAATACCCTATCAGAATACAGTGTGTGCTATCAGGATACATATTGCTTTGTGAAATATCTGAGGGGGGTGTGTGCGATGTAAAATACAGGAGACTCTCAGTTAATTGGCACCCATGGGGGTTGGTAGATGCCAGATAAATGTAAGTGGACTCTCTGTTAACTGGAACTCAAGCAACCAGCAGGAGAGTCTACTGTGTATCTTACTGTAGAGCACTGTCAGAGAAGTTTTCAGGCCACTAACGTCAAGCCAAAGGCTCTGCACACGTTGGCTGGAAAACTGCGTAAGCCGGGACTCACGGGGTCAAGGGTGTGGGAGAGGCAGACACTCAAACCAAATGACCTCAAGAGTGGAGGGAAATGAAACCTGACCCACACCGCAATACACTTTGACGAGGAAACCCTTTCAGCTAATCCCCTTCGGTCCAGGAGAACTTTTCTTTTTCTCACGTAAATATTAGAGACTAAGCGACCTTTCACAAAGCCGTCAGTGTCTGACGTTTCTGTAGTCATTTCAGACCGAAAAGCCTGCTGCCCGCGATCTGGAAACAGGACGTTCTGTGCGGGAAGCCACGCTGCAGGGCACCCAAGAGGCTGAGGCTTAAACTCACCGGGACAACTTCAATTGTGGGGTGGGGGTGGATCAAAGTGGACAAGGACAACAGCAGCCCCGACTGAGCTGAGAAAAATCCCAGGCTCCCCTGTCTCCCTCTTTTCTTTTCTTTTCTTTTTTTGCAACATTTCTTTAGCTCATTAGCTATCATTAGTGTGAGTGTATTTTGTGTGTACCCCAAGACAATTCTTCTTCCAAGGTGGCCCAGGGAAGCCAAAAGGTTGCACACCCCTGCTGTAAAGTATTCACACAATTGGAGAAGCAGAGTGGCATCAAAGAATGAGCCCAACCTTGGGGACATGTGTCTTGAGTTCAAAGTGTTACCAAAAAGTGGGGTCCCCTCATTGGTGCGCTGTCCAGGTTCTTGGTATCTCAAACAAAGAATTGAAGGAGACACACACAGAAGTACAGAGGTGAAACAAAGAGAATTATTGAGAGAACGTGCGTAGTTCCCAGTGTCAATCAGCACAAAGAGACGCGCCTGACACTCAGCTCCTGGAGGCCTGCTAGCTTCCCTCCCAGCCCAGGGGTCCAGGGATCCGTCACTCCTTAGACTTTTATTTAACTGTTGCAATGAATGGCTTAGGAAAGCAACATTTTAACACCATCTGTTTACTTCCAAATGGGGACAGGTGGGCCTGGGCCTGCTTTAAAGTGCTGAGCCGCCAAGTCAGCAGGCAGCCCGTTTCCAACCATTCGCCGTCGCACTGGCCGTCGTCGCACTGGCCGCTGTCACACTGGCCATGCTAGAGGGCTTCTCGTGACACACCTTGTTTGAACTCCATCCAGGCTGAATTCGCTAGTAAGTCAAGAATTCATCCCAAAGCTTAAATTCTTTTGTTTCTCCAAAGCTGCTGCACTCGTTTAGCCTCTCCCCTACCCAGTAAGTTGTTTATCATCATAAACTCAGCAACCGTGTCTCGTCAGTAGGGGGTACTTTTTTATCAGTGGTTCTGAACCTTGGGGGTTAGGGAGCCCCCGTAGATCATCTACTGAAAGCCTCAGGCCCTCTCTCAAGAAAAATGCACACCGGTGTATAGATACAGGTACACACATGCATGTGCACACACAATGACGCTAGGAATTTAGGGGATCCCCAGACACCCAGAAAGCCCTCTATGGTCTCTTAGAAAGTATATAAATCCCAGGTTAATATTCTCAGTTCTATTCCCTATCACCTTTTATAGTACTGAACAAATTTGTAGGGAAAAAAAAAAAGAAAAGAGAAAGAAATCTGTCAACTTATGGAGTTATGTGTTTGTTAGTTTCTTACTAACATACCAAAAAAGAAAAAAAAAACAAAAGAAAAAAAGAACAAGGATGTCAACACTTCTTATTTAACTATTACACTTCAAGTTTATGAGCTAATTAATAATCCCCAGCCTCACAGAGTGCGTCGATCACAACAGTAAACTCAGGTTCTGTGCCTCTCCATCCCTGCCCTACAACTAGTTCACCTCTCAAGGAGGATCTGGAGTTTACTAAGTTGTCATCTAACGTGAAAGATTTAAAAGGATGAATGACCCATTTATTGTTACTTTACTCGATGCCATTACAATGCTAGTCAACAAAACAATGGTTTTTAATTAAAAGTGTATTTTTCAGCAATTTATTTAATGTGTATTTATGTTAAAAACTTCGGGGGGACCTAACATCTTTAAAATGCAACAGTAAGCAAAATTTATTGCTAGTTAACACCACTAGAATAAGATTGTCTGACTTGTTGTCTAAAAGTATTAGAGGAAATTAAGTAAAAGCTGAAACAACATGATAGCCTTTAAGACTAACCTACATCTCCAGGAGTAAAAACATTAAAGTCCAAGGCTAAAACGTTAAAATGTCTCTTAAAGGAATTGAAAACAATACATTAAGTACTAGACAGTGTAAAAATTGTTGTCCCCACGTGACAACATTACAGAGAAATAAGCAAAGAATTATGCCCCTTCCCCAAATTGTCCATCCAGAACGTATCTTGATAATGGGGGAAACACTGAGCTTTGAAAATAAAAGACAAGATAATGACACAGATTGACAATGGATATGTTTTTCTTTCAAAATGTCATAAGAATGAACTGACTTCATTAAAAAACTATTCATATGCTTTTACTAGAAGAACCTTTAAGTGGTGATACAGGCACTTATGTATTTGCAGGTAAGTTTCCAGAAAGTTCCTTGGGATCACCAGATCAAAGGGTCAAAATGACTATCCACTAGTTGGGGCAAGACCACACCAAACCAAATTTCAGACTTCAGCTAGTTCTTCTCCAGAAGTCTTTTAAAGAAAATGTCAAAAGCATTTTTGGTGACGTGTTAAATGCTAACAAGGTCTTAGAATCAACAAGTTTTTTCTCAAAGTGTAACTTCAGTTCCATTTTATACTTGATCCTTTCAAAAGTAAAATTATCCTTGCATTATAAAAAGAAACATCTTGTCTCAACTCCCCAAAAGGATATAAAATATCTGGTTATGTAACTGCCTTTTAACTTTTTAGCTGTGTTTTTAAAAATTGGAAACTCATCCTGATTTGAAACATGAGTCTACTGATTCCAAAAGCTGTGCTATGATTTAGTGAAGTGTCTCATACTTTGTGTGTTCACAGCATGAACCATTACAGAGAAAGCTTAATAAAAAGTTCTCATTTCACATTACAAATCCATAATCTAACGTACTAATTATATTCATTTGGTTGCTGCACATCCATAAAGCTATTGTACATGTTAATCATTAAGATCATTGTGGAATAATTTAAAAATCTCATCTTGAACACAAAGTTATTTGAAATTACTATATTCTCTTGAATTTATTTCTAACGGAAATTTGGTTAAACATCCCTGAAGGCTTTTTATATAAAAATCTAATATAAGGCAACAAGCCTGAAAACATTCCATTACCACAGAAAATAAAAACCCTGTTAACATGCAAAAAATCTTAATGAAAATAAAAGTTTCAGCTCGGATCTAAAGGACAGATCCACCAATATTATGAGAAAGAATCCTCTGAAAGGACAAGTCTTGCTTAAAGAAAAGACTTGTAAACACATGTGTGTCCTATTTACCAAATAACCCCATGTATGTGTTCATGCTAAGGTTTGAGGGAGAGACCTGGCATGATGATGGAACCCCACAGGAAAACCCTTCATGTGTTGCCGGAAGCATTAGGCTTTGGATGGTCACAACAGAAACAGCCTGAGAAAACCAGACGTTTCCCCAAAGCGAGCCCCTGAAATCCGACAGGACCGTACACACGGGAGTGACAGCACTAGTGGGCTGTATGGTCCAGCAGCCCCCAGGCCATGCTTCCCGGAGACGTTCGGGTTTGGTTGTTTTTAAGCAGATGCTGGTTACACAGTTATGTCCAATCTGTGAAAACCCACACGTGTGAGCACTTCCCTGCAGGCATACCATGACCCGTGAGGTCTCCACGTTCTTTCCCACCAACTTCACATCACACCCTGCTCTCCGCTCCTATCAGCCTCCACGCTCCTCCTCGACCACACCGGGCCATTCCCCCCCTCAGCCCACATGCTGATTGACTCTCTCCCTTCTCCTCTTCAAAAGGACAGATTATTCTCATGACTCAGGCTCACAGGCTCATTTCAGATGACACCTCCTCAGAGAATTCTTTTTCTACCCACCCTTCATAGTTTTTACTCCATCACCTATTTCCCCCTTCCCCTCACTCACCACATCCTGAAATCATCTAATTATAACTGTAGTTTGTTTTCAGCGGTCTCCCCCAACAGAATGCATGCTTCGTGGGAGCGGGCCCGTATCTTCCTCACCCATTCTCGGCTCCCCAGCACAGTGCCTTGCATACAGTGGGCATTTAGAAACAAACTGACTGAGTGAATGAATGACACTTCACATAAAAAAAAAATTCAGGTATTATGCTAAAACGGTAGATGTTAAAGAAGTAAGTAGTTAAAAATTAAGAATTAGTTCCCATGAGATAGAATAAAACTGTTTTTTTCAGACTGTTTTCATGTATCTCGCTTTATTAACCACTAACATCAGCATTATCACAATGCTGATGACAAAACTGTAAACCAAGAGCTGCTCAGTAATGTAGCCTACTTTTCAATAAAAAGATTTACCACACTGTTGGGATGTTATTAGGGGAAAACGCAGTCCTAACCATATTTTTTTTTCTGTGAAAAGACTGGAAAAATTACTTCAGGCCTTTGCAATGACATGTACACACACACACACACACACACACACACACACACACACACTCTCAGCACTGGACTGGTCTCTCCACCTACAACTCAACCCACTGAGGACTTCATAATCCTTGGCTTGAGATGCAGAGAAATTTTCTGCCAAGTTTGGGAGCAGGAAAGCCAATGCTATCCTCCCTGCAGGGGACACGTACCATCAGTTCACAACTTCAGGATGACCCCATGCCTTCCTGCCTCAGGAAGCGCCCAGAGGCTCCCTAATTGCCTCCCCGTCATCGGTGCAGTGGGTCTCAAACCTGCCCAGATGGTTAAGCACCTGAAGCCCTGCTGGCCACTGAGGTAACAACATGAAACACGGAAGTATTAACACTTTGTTTCTTCTTATGAAGCAGGAACGATTTTTCTGGCAGAAAAGGTAGCATATGAATGTCACGTAAAAGCACAGCCTAACGCATTCCTATCAGCTCTCAACGAAATAATCCAGAGACAGATGCTGAACTAATTGCCTGTATGAATCTTCCTGCTAATAGTCTTCTGCTACTTAGTCATCTCTTCAGGGGTACTAACACTCACCAACAGGCACGGGGTAGCCGGTGCCGGAGTCTGAAGAATTGATGGGAATGTCTAACCGCGATGCTGTACACCTGAAGCTAATATGAAATAATACTGGATGTCAACTGTAACTGGAAAAATAGATAATTAAAAAGTTTTTAGAAAAATTTAGAACAGAAAAAGTATTCCTATTGACCCAGGTTTTTCCCCTGTGAGTAGGAATAGGCCAATTATTCCATGTTAGCAATAAAATGTATTTATTTTATATATAATAAATAAGTATAAAACCTTTTGAGTCTTTTAAAACCTTCATCTACATAAAAATAAGGAAATACACATATAAATACACATAAGTGAACACATGTGTACTTACACCCTGGGAAGAAATTTCCAATTCCCACCAAGTTTATACTTCTCAAAAAGTAAGTGAAGTGGCTATTTTTTAATAATAAACTTGTTTAGAACTATAGCAATATTTTGAAAGAACCAAGAAACAAAATAATCCCTAGCAACCACATTGTATAATAATGTCCACGAATGTTAGAAATGAAGTAATTTGAAAGTAGACTACACAGAATCCATCTTTAATTACATACCCTTACTGGGAGTGATGAAGTCAAAGCCAATGAATAGACACGAAAGGCTGTCTTTCATAGCAATGCCCTTAGAATACACAAAGGGCATGTTAAAATAGTTTCATCCTAACAGCACTTTTCTAAACAGGGTCCACACTCAACACTAAGGTGCACAGTACAAGAAGGTCTCTGGTCTCCAAGCAGAAGAAAACACACAAGCAGGATGAAATCTTTACACAGAAAAAGAGAGGCAGCATCTGGCACTGCTGGCACACTGCTCGGCACAAACCTGGCAGTGACACAGATTCTACGTACAGGTCTCGGATCCAGGCCGGGTGGCTTCAATTTGCAAAGCTTATTTCTGCCTCTCAGAATAAAACGTCCCTCAGAATGAAGTCTGTAGGTAACTGTAATGAATACAACAGTCACCGTTCTACCATCCAAGTAGTTTTCAAAGTCACGTACTTAGAAACATGTTGGAGAATTCCAAATCACGTAGATATTCTGCCCTCCGTGGGAGAAGGGGGTACCCCCATTCCTTAAGGGTGTGCTATGCAGAGTGACTTCCCTCCAAAGCTGAGGGTAAATTCTCACTTAACGTTCCCGAAATTAATTGTCCAACCTCGTACATGATTTCCCAAACTTCTTTGACCAGAAAACTCTGTGTGTGTGTGTGTGTGTGTGTGTGTGTGTGTGTGTGTGTGGTGGGGCATAACCTCCAGGGACCAGGGTTCTGGTACAATTTTGGGGAAACCCAGCTCTGAATAGCGGTCAAACACCCAGAGGCAGGGGGGTATGCCAGCTCCTGCAAAAGCCTTCTCTGCTAAGGTCCGTCTTCCTCACGACACCTAGGGCTCTTAGCTTCCATGACACTGTGACTCTGTCAGTCCCACAGTGTTCATCACTATGCATGATTTTTAGTTACTGAATCATATGGAGTTCTATCTTACTTACTCACTTCTCTACCTAAGCTCACAATGTAAAAGCTGGGGTAGGGGAGTTCTGTGCTTCCATCCGGGAGGCAGAGAAGCTTACAGAGTATGTTGTCTCCTTGCTTTGCACCCCCTGCAGGCATGATTACCGATTTGAAATTTATACTGAAGAGGTACAGAACTCTGGGGAAGTTTCTTCAGAAATCGTGGATCCGTCACTGCTGATAAGACCATCTTTCTCAGCAGGCAGTCAGGACCCTGGGTTCCCTTCCGATGATTTAACAAAGACAGCTGACCAGGTGTGAACAGCGACCCACGGTGAAAACTAAAACTTTTCTACTTGATTTTATTCTTAACTCCTTCACTCAACAGAATGATTTTATTTTTAAAAAATATATAGATGTGAGCTTTCTCTGGCATTCCAACGTATCAGGTTTAATTTAAATGATGTCGAAAAGAATCCTCTTCTTCCTAGCAGTTATATCCACAGTTACAACACAGCAATTAGGCTATAACAGAGCCATCGGCAGATACGGCTGAAGAAGTAAGGACTTCATTTACCCAAACTTTTCAGCTGGCTACATACCCATGTAGGATACAGGAACCTACCAGCTTTAAAACACAGCAGTTTGAAAGAAGGCTAAGAACATCACCACCACCAAAACAGTACGTCTGTCTCAGGGAACTGAGCATTAAAAAAAAAAAAAAAAAAATCTAAAAATAAATAAATAAATAGAATTTTTCTCTAAAATTTCATACTAGTAGAATAGTATGATCTTACAAAGCCATTGAAAAATTAAAAGCATTTCCAATCTTACTGGAATGCAAGACTAGAAAACTGGAAAGCTCATAAAAAACAGAGGCTTGCAAAGTCATTTTCAACAAAACCAGCCATTAAAACCCATGCTTTGCATGGCTTCTGGACCTCCATCTCCAGACTGAAAGCAGACCTGAGATTATGACAACAAGTGCAATGCTTTCGAGGTTGCAGAGAGGTGAGGGGCCGTACCTGTGCACCCCCAGTCCCCACCGGGATGCAGCGTGGTGCCACCTCAGGGACCTGCTCCGCCAGCCTGGCTTTGGAGGCTCTGGGGAAACATTATACAGAGGATTGCAAAGTGCCTTTAAAGGGTCTGTGCTTTTGTGTGTTTATTTTTTCTTTTCTCCTATCATCTGAACATTCTGTAACACAGTTTCTGAATTCTGATATGTAGTTTCAGCTTTTCCTCGCTTCCTCTGTAGCCTTCCACACCGATCGCCCTCACCCGGCCTCAGAGCAGAGGCGCCGGGACCCGTGTGAGCAAGGTGTGCTGATGGCGAGTGGCCGGAGTCGGACACAGCCGGATCGTTCAGGCCATCATTCAGACAACAAACGGGAAACTCTCCTTCCTTTTCCTTAGCAGCAGGGACAAGAACCCCTGCCTACCCCGTGCTGGGCCTCGCTGTGTTTTCCCGTTTCATCTCCCAGCACCCTGTGGGGTAGGTACTCTACATGTCCCCACTTCAGTAATGATGACACAGAATCAGCAATGAGAAATCCCTCGTGCTGGGAGTGGAAGAGCAGAACGTACCCGCGCCTCCTCCTCCGCCTCAGGCCTCTGCTCTGTCTCTCGTGTTCTCTTCCTTGAATATGGCAGCAAGCCCTTCGAGAATTCCGACAGCATCAGGACAGACAGTAAGACAATGTCCCTCCTATGTTCTCTACAGCAAAAGACATTACTGTTTGGGGAAAAATTCTAATAGGCTAGGATTTCCCTTCCCAATCTCTCAAATTTGGAAATCATAAAAGAATGACTTTAAACGTAATACAAATGGCAACACATGACCAGATATTCAAAATGAATGGTGCTAGCACTAACTATCTAATGGGGTGATGTGATAACGAAGGGGAATTTTTTTGTATCTGTCTATCCTTATTTACCCCCGTCCTTATCCAGAAAGGAAGAAGAATTTATAAATATGAGTAAAACCAGGATAATCAAATTGATGAGTAGCAATTTACAAGAGAGTTTAAACTTTCGTATATGCTAAATCGCGCATATTATAGACACTATTTTCTAGAACACTGTTTTAAGTCGTTTTACTATCATCAGATACTGATTTTGCTTGAATTACTTTAATAACCACTACTTGGAAATACTTGGAAACATAAGTAGGCTCGAAAAGCTCTTCTGGGTTTGCAAAGACTAACTACAGACGAGCCGTAGCTGCGCTGTTTAGCCCGTTATTTTCAGATACGAGCTGAGCATTCAGGTGCTCTTCAAATGTTCACAATTGCTGGAAAGCAGAAATTGGAGGCAACCAACTGCCACAGCCTACAGGAAACGAGCAAGCACTCGGTTACTTTGTCCTCTGTGGGGAATGACTTGACTGTACTGTGTTTGTGTGTGTGTTCCCCTCCTGAGGTATCCCTTCCTTGAAGAACTTCCGCCAACATACAACCTATCTTTTCAAAGACAAGCATTCCTCCTTAACATTAATTTTAATCGTTTTCTAATCCAGAATACCTTAAGGTGGAGAAGGTAATTTTTCTAAACAGAAACACATTCCCTGTGTCCTCAAGTACACGCTACATTCTAATCAGATTTAGTCCAAATGCCACTGAATGACTACGCCTTCCAACCCAGATAGCAGGACATGCCGCTAACGTACCATTTGATGACAAACGCCTCTTTATTCAAGTGTCCCCCCATTGGTGGTATTATTAGCAATGAAGAGACTGACTTAGAAGCAGACTTTTTCAAAGGCTAACGCAGAGCAGGGTAGATTTTCATCCAAGTGTTTCCCATAAAATCTGCAAAGCATTTCACTTAGATGACCATGATTTCCTAAAACTGAGTATTTCCTAAACATGCTCACTCCCGAGACTTTCTAAGTGTACTTCTAATGAATTTTTTTTCACTCCACAAACATATTTAAGCACTTCTAAACGCTAAGCACAAAAGGAAGTGGAAAGAAATATTTAATGAACTTACAAGCACCACGAGGGCAGGGGCCTAAGTAACTTAGTACGTGGCCCGAGGCTCGCCTAGCACAAGGCGCTGCTCACCACTATTTGCTGGGACATACGTGACAAAGCCTGGCCTTCGAAGAGCTCATCATTTCTGAAGTGCCAGGCACTACTGTTGGTTCTATAGCTACAGCAGTAAGCAAAACAAACCTTATGTTTTAGGGGGGGTAGAGTGGGGAGGGGAGGAAGATAATTACTAAAACTATATACTATATATAATATAATGTGATGGGCTCTAAAGAAAAAAAAAACAGCAGCCTAACAAGGGCTGGGAGATTTTCTAGATTGGGTGGCCTTGCATTTGGAAGATCTTTCAGATGAGCTAGAGATGTAAATGAAGTGAGGGAGCAAGTCTTGCAAACGTTTTGGGTGTAAATGTTCTAAACAAAGAGAACTGATTAGTATGATGAGGGCACAATTTGCAACCAACACAATGACGTAGGTGGCTGGGTTTGCCATCTGCTTACCACGACTCCATTTCTTCTTCCTGGGCACCCCGTGAGACCATATGTCTCAACAACCCTTGCAGTCTGGGGTGGCCTTGTGACTTGGCTTTGCCCATGGATTGTGAGGGACAGGGTATGTGCTACTTCTGAAGCCAGGCTCTCAGAAGCAGCATGGAGACTCCAGGCTCTCCCTTCTCCATAAAGTATAACACGATGGGGTCAGCAGAGCCAGGTGAAAGGACTGGGTCCCTGTGTCTCCGGAGAACAGCCATCACTGACCAAGCATGCAACAAGGCATGCACTAAGTGCTCGTGCCTATTAGACTGAGAACCAGAGGACAAGGACCAGGTCCCCCGCCTTCATAGCCTTAGAACTAACTGGACACAACTCCCGGCAAATGGCTGGTACTTGGTGTGAACTGAGTAAATGCTCCTGACACAGTGAAAAAAGCAATGAGTTCTGTTAAAAGATAATTGAGCAAAGGAGTTGGTAAGGCTTCACAGTCAGGACCTCGTAAGAACAGAGTGAATGGCTTGTAAGGCATGGTGGGGTGCAGGGGTGGGTTCTCTGCAGAGGAAAGAGTATAAGCAAAGAGAAGAAAATACACAATACGTCCGCGGGCGAGGTAGGAGACATCTCCACACAGATGTGCTCGCCGATATATAGTTATCAACGCTCCTCCGGCCTTCGAGAATTATGCGACTATACTAAAAATCATTTCAGGGCATTTTCAAATGGCTTTTCCAGAACTAAAAACAAACGTAAGTAATCAAACACCTGTAACGGCACAGAAAGCTGCTGAGTTTCTACAGCAAGACACACGGTGTCAACTCAGTCGTTCTAGAATAAGGGTTAGTTTACTTCTCCCCCCAAGGGACAGCTGACACTAGCTGGAGACAGTTTCTGTTTCACACCAGGGGACAGGGTCGGGGGAGAGTTCTACTGTCATCTAGTGGGTAGAGGCCAGGGATACTGCTAAACATCCTACAAGGCATGGGACAGGCCACACCACAAACAATTAGCTGGCCCAACTGTCACGGCTGTCCGGTTGATAAAACATGTTATTAAACTCCAGGGACACAAAGATGTGGTGATGAAAGAGAACTGACTGTGGGTGGTGAACACATAATGCAACGCATGGAGAATGCACTGTAGAACTGTGCACCTGGACCCTATGTAACTGTCACTAACCAATGTCACCCCAATAAATTTAACAATAAAAACAAACAAACAAAAACGTGTTAACCTCTAAGATTCGTGAGGCCTAGGACCAATCAGCATTCCTTGACACTGAAGGAAATCAAAGTTCTGTCACCCTGAAGCTGCCTGTTGGGGATAATGATTTCAAGCTGTTTATTAAGAAGCAAAAGACTCAGGAAGAACCATTGATCCCCCCACCCTATTTCTGCCCAAGAGATTCAGACAGAAAAACCTGCTTCAGGAAGGAGATCTTAGGATCTTGGGATGCTACCTTAGCTTAATTTGAACCAAGTGTGGTAAATAAGAAGGCTTCAGGCAGGGGCCTGGTAGGTAGACACAGCCCGTGTCCCAGTGTGTGAGCTCCCTAACAAGGACCCGCCTGCCTTCATGTCCCACTCTTCCTCAGCTACCTGCCCATCGCCCATTCTCATTTCTGAAATCGCATCCCTGCCCCCACTTTTCTCCATTGTCCAAAATGTCACATATGTCTTTGGCATTTTCATGCTTAATTGAATTCCCCGTGCACATGTATTAAAATTTGATGTTTTTCTGTTAATTTGTCTCCTAATTTGATTATTAGCCCAGCTAGAAGAATTTAGAAGGTAGGAGGCAAAGGGCTCATTCTTTGAGCCCTCACAACGCAAAGCGGTGCTCAAAAATGTTTGACAAAAGTAAGTGGAAGACAGTTGTCACACGTTACTGAAACACGGGCAACAATTTCACTTCTTTCTTTTGCCCTCTCCTGTCCCTTCCTCCTCGGCTCCCAATTCACGTGACGAAAGAAGCCAGTAAGCAGCATTCGATACCTCCACGACACACGCAGTTTAGGTGCTTTTTGATGAAGTGTGTGCTATTATTTCTATCAGATTCTTGTAGAAAACACTCAACATTTTTGCCCCAAACAATTCTTTAAAAAGAATCTACCTCCCTTTGCAAAATTCCATTGTGATTTTCCACATAAATAATAAAAATCATCATGGTCTACTATAAAAGACAAGTAAAAACACTTCTTGCTCCTCGTTCCCCATAGTGAGCAATGCCATCCCGGCAATTAACTTAGATGAATGAAAAAAGCAAACAGAATGAAAGAAAAGCAGAAGCTAGCTGGAGGTGATCTAAGTTAAACTCACCGAGTCCTTTTATCCCTTACTGATCAGGGCTTCCCACGCCTGGCCTCAAGAGCCCTTCACGCGTGTTCTCAAATTTTAAACGAGTAAATGACACGTTCTGTGATGAGGCGTCTGATTTGACTTCCGCCATTGGCTTGGGTCCTGACACTAAAAATTGGCTTTTTTCCTAGGTTTCAAGTTCTACTAAATGAGAGCGAACAGACGCTTTGTCCTTTCAAAAACCCTACACACTCATGTCCCCGCCCTTCCTGGAAAGGGAGAGGGGGTAGCGCTACCCCCAACAAGCACCCCTCAGTAACTGAAGCATTTCTGTTCCCCAGGGGTAAGACAATGGCTTCCTCGGGCGTCACACATCCTGGCAGTGTCACACCCGCTGAATGGATTGTCATGGAATATAAATCACTTTCCCACTACCTGCCACTTGCAGACCTGCTTCTCATGAACCTGGGACCCTGCACAATGTGGCTCGTCATGTCCTTTGTGACAGCTAAGAAGGGGACCGTTTGCATGAGTAGATAAAGGGTATTTTTCCTTTTGACACTTAGGGGCTTCCCCCACCCCCAACCCCGTGCAGTGAAATGCTTTTATTAAAAACAACAAGGACACCCAATTCCCAAACATCAATTAAATTTTTTAAATACTTATATATTTGTATGTGTCATACACCTGTGAGTATTTTAATAGGACTCTAGAAACCTATTTAGCTGATCATTTCTTAACACATTTTCCATGTGGATTGAACCTGTTCTTATGATTTTTGCATGCGGGCTTTTGAGCAACTTTTCATCCCATTTTGGGGGTCTTAAAGGATTGAAGGGGATACAGACACACAGCAGACCTTACATTTACCAGCTGAGAAATTTTTCCCAATATGTGGGGTTCCTAAATTCACTTAACGCTGCTGAAATAGAATTGTTGAGAAGAGCAAGGATTAACGATACCGTTGTCGATGGGACATCATGCATATCCACCTAATTCCATGGCTCTGCATCACTTGTAAATTCAGCCTGCTCTAAAGTAGGAAGGTTATCTATACTTCCTTCAGGGACTGAAGGAGCCTGCTGTTCTTGTAGCCCTGTCACAGCAGCTGAGGACCCCAGGGACACCCGCCATGTCCCTGCGGAGTGAACCCCCGCGGCCGACCGTCCGCCTGGGCGCCTGGGCTCTCCCTTTCCCCCGGCCCAGAGCACACGCCTCGCCTGCTCCGAGGTCAGCAGAGGCTGCTGCAGCGAACGGGTCCACTCACAGAGACAACACTGCTCTGTAGCCAGAGGCTCTCCAGGCACGAAATCGTGAAGCAATTTAACACGAGCTGGACATGAAGCCAAGTGAGCAATTTAGAAGCCGAAAGGAAACACGGGGGAAAGTTCGTTGGCTTTAGTGAGGAGAGAAGGAGATGGGCAGAAGGCGTCGTGGATACATCTGGATGGGAAATGAGGGGAGAGGTGGGGCCCCAGCTGTCAGGAAAATGGGGGAAACCAGTGTCCCTCACTCCGGCTCCTGAGACTACCATGTGGTTATCATCCGGGCTAACAATTCTAAACTTGTTCTGGGGACGGGAGAAGCAAGTGACATTTCACATAGCTGAAGCAGAACAAGAGTTACGTCTGCTGATTGTGCTGAAAACAAAGCAAAGGCCCGGCATTTTTCCCAAAGTGGCTGGAAATCGGTCTTGGACTTGGCACGTGAAAGCCCTGGCAGGGAGAAAGCATCAGCCTCAACAAGTCTCATAGGAAAATCACATCTATTAATGAAAAGACCTTTGCATCAGAAAAAGATGGCAGCGGGGATGTATGCTGACAGCCTTGAGAATAACGCCAAAGGCAAGAGCCAAAGCATGTGATCCCAACGTCAGGCCAGAGCCCAGCTGCAGCAGCCATGGGAAAGAAAGATGCCACACAGCGGAGAAGCCGAGGGCCAGCGCAGAGTGAAGTGGGTGACAAATTGGTGCTCAGGCACCACAAGCGACAGGCTTGTTTTCTCCGGCTGGAGGATGTAAGCTGTAAGAGGCCTGGACTCGGGAAGCCCGGATGCTGGGGAGGCGGGCAGGTGGCGTATAAACACGGCTGACTGTCACTCTGCAGTGGAAGGAGGCTGTCGCCACCAGCACAGTGGGGAATACGTGATGCCAACAGATGAGCAGGCCTCTGGGGCAGGTGGGTGCATGTCCCTGGGCAGGGGCGGAGCACACAGGGCAAGAGATCCAAACGCCAACACAACACACCCTCCCAGGCCAGCAACCGTGCCTTGGCCTGGAGAGCAGGAATCAGACTGTGGTCCATTGTCACAGAAACAGCTGTGCTGCAGCCCACACGGCCAAGAGCAGGACGCCAGCACGAGGTCTGCAAGAGGGTGCAGGCTCCTGAGCCGAGCAGAAACAAAGCTGCCCGCTCAGGGTCTGGCTGGCCAATTCTGATTGCTGGGCACTCCATAATGATGGCACAATTGGCTTATGTCTCCTCCGCCGGCCCCACCAGATGAAAATCCATCAGCCAGAACTAGCCGAGGGTCGGCTAGCCTGTTAGGCCTGTGAGGACCCAGCAGGATGAAATACTCTCTTTGCCCTCTGAGGACTCATTGTGCATCTAAGCAAGACGTGTTCTTCCAAATTGTGGGTAGCCATCCATAGTGGATGGTCAAAATCAATGAAATGGGCCAAAATCAGCATGGTTCTTCACACCCACACATGCACACACACACACACAGAAAAAGTTCTTGTGGGACTTTTAATTTAAATGTGTGGTTCACCACCACGAAGTCATGATGTTAAAATATATTCCTTACTGCTGGCCGAAGTAAAAATAAGTTTGAGAGCAGCTGATTGACTGAGGAAGACAGGACCAGCCCCTTACAAAGGACTTCTACACACACTGTTATGGAATCATCCTGCAACCCCATGAGCAATGGTCACTACTAAGCCCATTTTTTTTCAGTGACTCAGAGAAGTTAAGTGACTTGTTTGAAGCAGCACAGCAGAACCTAGATATAATCCCACAGGGGTCTGACTCGAGTACATCCTCAAGGACCCCAGGCATTCAGGTGAGCAAAGAGGTCTGGAGAGGGGAGGAAAGGGAAGGAGAGAGAAGATCCAGCCTGCCAGGGGCTTGGAGGGGAGCAGGTAGCTCTTGGCTGGGATGGAGGGGCAGAAAAGGGTGGGGCTAGTCTGGGGGTGAGTAAGAATCCAGCCTCCTGGAATAGAGGGTAGTGCGAATTCAAAGCAGATTCAAGGCATTGCACAGATCCAGGCAGCCCCTCTCAGTCCTTAGACTTGGGGACAAAAACTAAACTCTTTGAGCTTCACTTTTCTCGATCGTAAAACAGGGATAAAAATATAGTATACGCTCCATTAACGGGACGTGGCCGGTTGCTCGAGTACCAGTTAAAGGAGAGTCTCCTTGCATTTAGCCAGCATCTACCCACCGCCATGGGTGCTGGTTCATGGACAGTCTACTGCAGTACCTACTTCAGAGTTAAGTGAAATAATTATATAAAGTACCTGCGTTCAACATATAGTAACTTAAAAAAATAAGTCGCCTCACGCAGCCAGGATCCTGCACAGATGAATGAATGAACATCTATCACTTTATTTGCCCTGACAATAATCCTGGGAGAGAGATGACTCCAGACTCCAGCAGAGACACCTTTAAAAAAAAATAAGAAGAAAGAAAGAAAAGAAATTCCACTTAGTGCCAATAATACTATGTTTTGGTTCAATTATATTAGAGTAAAAGTGGAGACTTAACGAAATGCTGGGGCTTCTGCTCTGCCTCTTACCTACAGGGACAAGGACAGAACATAAGGCTGGATGACTTGGGAAGGCTGACAGAGGACCTCAAGGCTAGACAGAGAAAATGAGATGAATCAGGAAGTATAAAGGTTTTCTTTTATTTCGGGGGGTGGGGGGTGGGGGATGGTGTCCAGTAAGAGTAAGGCTCTGAAATTAGGGAAACAATACGGCTCTCAGAGCTAAACCTTAAAAGTTGAGACATGCAAAGGCATCCCAGAGAAACAGCTCCAGGGCCTACCCAATAGAAAGCGTTAAAGCTAGGGGCAAGAATACTAATCAGATGGGGCCCAGACCCGAAAGTAGAGAAAAGTAGAGACTTAAAGAGGGCCACCATGGCCTTGCCACTCAGAGCAACAGACAGGGTGACAGACCCGCAGGCAACAGCCTGAGTCCTTAGAGGGTTCAGGATGTGCTGTCAGCCCCGTGCCTTTGGGTATTCCCACTGGCAAGCCTCCTGACCCAGCAAGGGACACCTCGGGCTTAACCTGATGCCGTGTGACACTTAGCTGCTTTGTTTTGCTTCCATACCGGCCAAGCAAGCATGTGATTATGATCTGGCTTCCCACGCAGACCTGGCCACAGGAAGCGAATGTGTACTGGCTGTTCCCACACTGGAATCCCAGGCCGTGACATGGACAACAGAAACGGTTCTATTCTCTTATTCGGTCGGTCAGCCGGCCCTCTGATTTTATGTATCCATTTCCTGAACCGAGTTGACGTGATGTAGAAATGAACTCTTGCTATGATTATCAAATCGGTTTCTGAGCTTACCGAGCTAAGAGTCAGCAAGGAACTAGGATGTCCGCTGGAATAAGGGGCTTTGCAAAACTCCCTGGGACCACCCACTTGACATCTACAGGGGCGACTAACAAGGGGAGGTTGGAGGCAGCTGTGGCAGGGAGCAGGGCAGCTAGGGTAGCAAGGAGGTCTGGTGTCAGCAAGGCTAGCTGGCAAGCCACCAACAGTAGGCAACCAAAAGTGTAACCAGAGTAGAGGCAACAGGAACTGGGGTAGGAGGAAAATACAAGAGAAACATACGGAGGCAAAAGAGAGGCAAGGATGACTAAGATTTTCAATTTCACACTCTGAGTGGGGCCTTCACCTCTAAATCACAGGAAGAAGGTTTGCTGAATCTAGATTTGCCTGGAGATGTCATTTGAGATGACATTCTAGTAGCTATGTCCAATCCAATGACTGGTTGGGACCATGAAAGTCCTCATGATGCTGCCAGTCATTCTTTTTTATTCCACAAAGATTGACTGAGTGTCCACAATATGTCAGATACAACGCCATGAGTCACCAGGGATCCCTGCCTTCACAGAGTTTACAGTCTAGCACTATTGACAGACAGGTTAATTTACTATTTCAGTAAATACAGCTGCTATGATGGGATATGTGCAGATTACAATGGGAGCATCTAAAATAATGAGCACAACAGAGGGGAAGAGCCAAACTTCTTCAGCCCAAGAGAGAAATCATTTTCCAAGAGAAGAATGTTATTTTTTCACCTTCTTGAATTTCTGGAATCCATAGAAATGGTAGTCTTGAATCAGCCATCAAATCACATCAAATTTTACTTTCTTTTATCTCCTAAGTGGTGAAAAAGAAATAGCAAGAGGACTGGAAAATATGATTTCAGCCCAGAGATCACAGCAGCACGTGTAGAAAATGCCCAATAATAAAATAAAGATAGATGCCAGGTCTGTGACAGCCCATGAAAAGGCAAATATCTACTATTCAGGCCAAAAACCACACCTCTAAGTCACAACCTATGTAAAGACCACACACCCATCTAGTTTCATCATCTGCCACAACATTCCCAACTGCATTTCACATTGACAATTTAATGTCCCCTCACTTGAAATTTAGCAGATGACAAAATCTCAGAGTTAATAAGAAAGGCAAAATTGGAAGGCAAGACAATTAATTCCTGGATATCATTATCTGGCAACCCAACTCTTCATTATTTCTGAAGAGTAATAATGTCAAGTATATTAAAAAATATTCCAATGCCACCAAAATATGGAAATTTTGGAAAGACATAGGATCTTCCTCAGTCACCAGGACAGGTCAACAGAGGAAAACACAGAACTAAGATCACTGAAAGACAGACATAAAAAAAAAAAAAAAATGCAGAAAGATATATCAAAGAGCAGAAATAAAGGTCTTCATTAGAGCTCCGACCTCTTGCCCACATTTTTTTGTCTCCAGCCTACCCTTAGCTTGGGGCACTAGCTATATTTGCAGAAGAATGAGGCTGGGAGATTTGGGAACAAATATTTCCATGACACATTCTATTGGATACGCCTTCAGAATTGCTTTGTCCTTGGTAGATTGCTCTCATTGACATGATTTATACGTTCTTTCACTGCACAACCTTAAAGAACATGGCAGGAAGCTGCCCCTGGTTACTGTATTTACTGCAGGGACTTTGCTAAAGCCATTTCCACGTTATCACAGAGGATCCATTTCGCCAGGCCCAGTGACTCGTCCAAGCAGTATCATGTATTTTGTAACATGAAGCTGATTGTGTTTCTTTTTTCGCACTGGCTCGTAGGAAGCTCAGAAAACATCAGCAAGTTCACTGCCCAGCAGTGTAAAAGCACATTTATCCCTTATCTTCCTTCCCTTTACACATTCTCCTTCTTTACACAAAAACAAAGACAAAAAGTGTAATCGTTAATATTAATAGCAAATATTTGACCTTAGACTCCTTAAACCATACATGTTTTTAATATATATATTAAGTTTTTTATACTTAAATAGATTAAGTTTGCTTCTGGAAGAGTTAGGGTATGAAGAGATGGATGAGTGAACAGATAGATGGGTGGGGAACTAGATCAAGAGCTCACACTTCTGTGGTGGCTTTTCAATCAAATCACGGAGAAAGGGCACTAACGATGGCACATGGCTGGAGATACATGAGGTGACTTGGTCCATCCTGGGCTACAGCCTAGAGACCCCCCATTAACAGCAGCGTTAGCTGTTAGTTGTGATAAAGAACAAAGCAAATCAAAAATGACCGCAGCTCGGTCGTGGAAAGGGTCCGAGCCGTGGCCGCATCCTGCGTGTACCCGACGTGCCTTCTTTATAGGGCACACATAAATCCCGACGGCAGAGGTCAGCCCTTCGCAGGGACCGAGGAAAAACCACGTACATGAAACGACACAACACGGTGTCTGAACCAGCGTAGAGCCTGGACAGCTTAGGCCGAGTGCGGGACACTCACGGAGGGAGAAGGGCGGGAGGAAGCACCCGGCTTTCTCCTAGGACTCCCTCACCCGCGGCCAGGTCAGTCTTTCATTGCACCACCCACCCCTTTCCTCCTCACCCATCTCCTGCAGAGCTAAGCAAAGCTAGCTAGATGGCTGAGACCAGGCGCTCTAAGAAGGCCAAGAATTGCTGTCATCATGCTGAACCTCCCAAACTTCCGCCGTGAAGGCTGCACCAGCCCAGGGCGGGGGACAGACCAGGGGAGGCGTGAACAGCGCAGCGAGCTGAGCACTAGCACGGCCGGCACAGGCCTGACGCCCGCGGGGCCCGTCTGACCTGCGCACAAGCAGAAAGAACGTACGCTGTAGCACACTTGTGAAAATTAAAGAGTTTTAATTCATCGATTAATTTTATCTGCAAATATTTAACTGCTGCAGCTCCAGGGGTGGAGATCACAGCCGAGAACAGTTTAAGACTCCTGCCCTCATGAACCTTACCTCCGGGAAAGGAAAGTTAAAATAAACAAATGCGTCAGATGACCTCGAAGTGTGGTACAGGCAACGGAAGTCGGGGAGAGGAACCCGAGAAAGGAGGCAGTCTTAGGAAGCTCAGAGGGGGGAGAAGGACCCATGAACTCTCTGGAACTGCACTGTGGGTGGAGAGAAAAGCAAGTGTGAAAGCTCAGAGGTAGAAGCTTGCCTGGCACGTTCTGGATGTTTCGCTTTCCGGGAACCACAAAAACTTCAGACAGAGTTCCACTGAAAGGGATTAGGAGAGGAATGGTGATGGGGGGGATTTCCATTTATGAATATGAAAATATGATATTCCTTTTCATCATGTCCTTGCTTCATGGCATGACAATCACAGGGAAAAAGAATTAAGGCTATAGCTTTGCCCACCAGAATTAAACGAAGGGCTGATGTTTTGGGAGGAGTTTTCCACCTGAGAACTAGTCTCAGTAACATCTCTCCCTCCCTTCCCCTCCCTCCCTCTCTGTCTCTGTCTCTGCCTCCCCCTCTCTCTCTGACTCAGCATGGAGATGCTTTTGTCCATCACCCTTAATTTGTACTTGGTCCCCCCTTGGCCTGAGTTATGCCAAAACCCCCTTTCATACGAAGCCAACTTAATCACTTCATTCCCAGGGACGTATCTATGTCCAGCAGCAACCACCAACCCTGAAATTCATGTAAAAATAAAATCTCAAGCAAATTCCGAGCAGGCACTTGAGTGGAGAAGGACATCCCCTCCTAGTATGATGAAAGGATTCTATTTTCCAATTTTAAGCAGGAAATGTTTTTAATTTTTTTTCTATTAGTTTCAGGTGCACAAAACACCACAGTGATTACACACTTATAGACCTGAGTGATAACCCCGATACGCCTGTCACCTGTCTGACACTGCACGTAGTTATCACCGAAATGTGCATGGGAATGGGGAATCTCTCAGCTCTCCAGAAAGTCGGCTGTGCAAAACGACGCCATCACAGCACACGCTGAGGTTTACTGTCCGGTCTCTTTTCATTGCTTTCCTTCCTTGAGCCACTAAAATGAATATGAAGATGAAGAGAAGTTGTACAGACTTCTTTCCTGTAGCATCTTCTCCCTATTCACCTGCAACATGTTTACCTAGTGTGACAACAAACAATCCAGACTGTCTAACCCCTGAGGAAGAGCCATGCCACAATCACAGTCATTTGTTTAAAGAGTCTTGGCCACTGCATAATGAGACTACAGGTCGCCATCTGTCTTTAAGTCCTCATAAAACTAACCATATGTTGTTTTCATCTACTGCTGAACTGAAGTAACATATACTCTCCCCCCCCTCAGAAAAGTGCTACAAAACAATGTTGCCTCTTGTGGAGAGGCTATTAGGGGTACACTTACCTCTACCATTACATTTTTTTTAATTAAAATGTTTTTTATTTTCTTCTCCTCATGCTTTGTCCATGACTACCAACCCTAACAACCCTAATGATTTCTAGAAAGTTCTGAAAAGGCCCCTCCACAGAAGGTACTGGGTCGACAGGCTGAGGGCCCCAGAATTTTAGTTGTTCTGTGGTTTCACCTGGTGACAGGAAGAGACATGCACACAAGCAAATCTATCATAGAAACGATCCTGCCTTTCTATCGCCTGCTGCATTTTAAGATTCCAATTCATTGAATATCAACTTTTCAATCAGAATAACTCTGCTTTCCATTGGACAAAAACGACCAATGAATTGACATCATCATTTGAACCAAAAACTGGTTTCTCATGCCGTTTTGATTTAGGAATTCTCAAACTGCTGAACATTGTTCTTTCCCCTCCTATCACCCACCAATGACCACACAACTTAGTAAGAAGCAGCAGTACACAATGTTTTGGATTCTAATTTGGTTTAGTTTACTTGTTAAGCAGAATATGAATAAAAATTATCCCCCAAACTGCCTACAGTTTAAAAATTATACAGCAGGGAACACTGAAGTGTAATCAAGGAGGTTAGACTCTCAGGGTCGAAATGGGTCATTAACACAGCTGAGATCCAGAGAAACCAGTCCTCCGTCCACCGACTACCCCAGGTCTACAGAGTCAAGCATAAATTATAGTTACAAAACTGGCCACAAGTTCGTCATTTTAACAAAGGCCAAGAGTTTCCTACAAGGCTAATGACTCCCCTTGCCCTGGGAAAATACTTGCTGAACTGAATGACATGGTGCAAAGACAGAGTGTAACTTTGTAGATCTCTCCTTGACTCAATCCTTGAGTTAACCCTTGCATCAAAACAAGCAGCCTCTCACATCTTTCAAGGTTTAGCACATCATGTAATGCCTACTTAGTGAGCTTGAGTTGCACTTCTCTATTTCTTCTAAATTCACCAACTGTTAACGATGGGCAGGGATCCTCCTCACAGATCCGAGAGCTTGGTAACGGCTGTTTCCCTTTCTGCACATCATTTACCTTGCATGCATGTAATGTAATGTAAGACTAATTCTTGTGTGATGTGTAACAGGCATCCCTCAGAGATCTTGCACATTCTCAAGTGACCTCTTTAACTTAAGGTATTTCAGGACTAAGCCTTATAATGAATACTTCCAGTCTAACAGGCCCTTGTTAATCATTAGCACAATGTGTGGTGGTGGTGGTTCACCAACTGCCCTATCAAGATTTATCCTTGTCCTCCCATAGCAATGTCCCAGTGAGTCACAGTGAAAAGAAACAGTAGCGTGATCTAAGGACAAGCGACAGGCGGTCCAGTCTTGGCTACACCTCATACCTTACCTTCACCTTTTCTAAAATGAGAATGCCACCTCCCCGCCAGGGTAACTATGAATGGTGTGTGAAAGCGTGAAGTGTGCTCAGCAAGGGGCCTGACTCCCAAGGGATTTCACACAAGGAGTAATGTCAGTGAAGAGGTTAGAGATCGTTCTGCCCAAGGAAGCCGACTTCTGTAACCCAGTTAAAATGGTCTTTGCCCCCTTTTCCAATGCATTAAAATTCATCTAATTAAAAAAAGAGTTCCATGAAGACTAAGAGACAGCTGAGCGAAGAGGGCAGGAGCCAGAATGTTGTAGAATACAGCAGAAGCACAGGGCGTGCAGGAGCTGAGAGAGATGAGCAGAGCAGACACTGGAGCACTGTAAGTACCAAGTGCAGACGGACAGATCAGGGCTCCCAAAGCCACAGAGCTGGAGAGCTCACAAGTCCCCTTTTCAAAGAATACCTAGTGAGGGGGGTTCCCTGGTGGTGCAGTGGCTAAGGCTTCAGTGCTGTCAACACTGCGGCCTGGGTTTGACTCCCAGCCAGGGAACTACCCACATAAAAAAAAAAAAAAAAAAAAAAAAAAAAAAAAAAAAAAAAAAAAAAAAAAAAAAGGAAAGAAAAAAAATACCTAGTGACACAGGGAAAAGCTCATGATGCAGTAGTAGCACTGGGGAGGTGGTGGGGGGGGGGGAGTAGAAACTAAATATAACACGGTGCGGATACATATATATAAATATCTGAAAGATAAGAACATGGAGCATTTTGTTTTTGCACGTATAACTCAGCAGGAATGATCACTACATATACCCACAGACTTTCTCATATTTATGTACAGGTTTTCTAAATGTGGGTAATGATTTGAACACACAGTATATCTATAACAGGGTTGGAGTGAGTGTGCTTTTGAACAGAGCCCATACTGTCCGTCTCCTTCCCAATGAGACAGAAATGCTCATCTTTCACATCTAAGCTTTTCAGTATAGGTACGTATTAGCTGACAGGTTTGCAAACCTCCAAGTCCACCTTGTTACCCAGCTCCGTCCACCTACTAGGTGTCTGTGATGACTTACTAGGTGATTCTGCCAGTCATAGCCACTGGGATTTATCCATGGTCAGGATTAAAATCCAAACTCTTGTACAGCTCAATTAAGAAAAAATTCTCCTTATGGTTTAATTTTTTCTAAACAATCAGCATCCTACACAATAGTCACACGATGTTCTGAGAACTTTTCCTCTTTCGTTAGAAACTACAGTACCCTGAATACTATATCCAATGCCTTCCTCACTCATCCACATTGAATGGAAAAAAGTGGGTATTCTCTCACCTTGTGGGTAATCACATTATTTAAAAGAGGATTTTTTTTAAAAAATCAAACAGTATTAATTTTTTCTTTCTCCCTCAATTTATGTGCACACATCCACGTTTCCAATGTTAATAACACTTCAAATTGTAGCCAACTCAAAAATTAACCTGTAATGCTACAAAAGTCACTTAAAAGTTGTATTTCCAAGTCTACAATACCCACAAATGTTGCCATTTTTAAAAAAGGAAAATAAAAACAACAGTTGCACATCAACCAAATTAGATTATCTGAATACACTCATTATCATTGATTATCTAGACACTTTGATTCAATAAATGTCATGATTAATGATTATTTTGCTAGCATAAACTTAGCTATTGCTTTTTATTAAGTCTTCAATAATTGTTGAATACTCTGCTGTAAAATAAAAACCAAGTTCTAAAATTCAAACAATAATCCTCATTCTCTGTCTTTCTCAGATTTCTGTTACCACAGAAGAGAAGAGGCTCCTTCCCATTTGTGAACCTCAGTGCTCACACATTACATTTCAGTGTTGTGAAGCACCTGGAACATCTCATCCCAAAGCTACTGATGTACTCGATTTAAAATATTTACTGCCCTCAGAATTTTCCAAGAGGCTTGTCAACCAGAATCCTTAATTATCTCCCCCCACCCCGAAACTCCCAGTCTCCTCACCATGTGGTTCCCCCCAGCCCAGCGGGCTTTGGGGTGAGAGTGTGTGAGTGTGTGTGTGTGTGTGTGTGTGTGTGTGTGTGAGATGGCACTGGGGCCTACGGGTCTGCATTTGACCCACTCGGTGCTGTTTGTCACATCTAACAAGGCTGTTAGCATGACGGACTGCAAAAATGAGGAAGCACGAAGGAAAAGGGGACTGCCCAGGAGAAATGAAAGCAGCAACGCCAGCAGGCCCTCCAGAGCCTGACTCTTTCAGCACGTATCCAGGTCCACCACTGAATGACTATTATCAGAGTGACTTCACCCCTTTGAGAAATCAGTTCTCACAGCTAGAAATGAAGATATGCAGAGTGCTAATTCTTAGGGTGCTTGACCAAGATAACCGAAGGAGGGAACTAGGTGAAGTCCTCGGTACAGTGCCTCGCCCCCGGTAAACAATAAACATCAGTTATTTTCAGAGACCTGTTTACCAATTCAGGACCCGAGAATGCCCTGGGAGATTCGAGATCATTAATTACACTTTGCAAGGAACTGGCCGCATGCAGCAGATCACAGGATTCAACACACCTCCTGCTTTTTGGCACTTATTAATTCTGGAGAGTTAATTAGAAAATGAAATTTATTTTAGGAAAGAATGCAAACAGCTATGCAGAGTTCATCAATTATGCAAAGCTGTGTGTGCAGCCCCACGTCGCCCTGAATCTCCCCCTGAGACGTGAACTTGGAACACGAGCTGTCTGGAAATGCCATTACCTTTATTCCAACCCACCTGCAAAGGAAGTCCATTCACAGGCTCCCCAAATGCTTACAGTAAAGAGAAAATCATCCTGGAATTATATTTAGGTTATCTACTCAAAAATGAATCCCCCTCTTAGCTCTTACCACAGTAATAGTCCCTGGACTGTTCTCCCTGCCTTCCACCAGGATTTATTACCATTTACTATATGCCAACCACTGCGCCAGCTTCAGGCCTCAGATGCAAATAAGTCACAGCCCCTTCCCCTTTGGAAAGCTCAGAAGAGCCTCTCCATTATCTCCTTGCAGAAAATCCACAACCACTGGGTTCAAGGTTTTTAAAACTGACTGCCGAGTGACACGAAATGGCCTGGAACAGACAGCACCGCTGAGCCCTAACGCAAAACGAGCAGGGCACAAGGGTCTGCCAGGGGTCACACCGCTGGCCGAGCACCCTCCTGGCTCTTCCTGTGACTGAGGGACTGCGGCCTTTGATGTACACGCGTGCCTGTGGACTGTGCTAGAAAGAGCGAAGTGTCTCCGGGACCCTTCTCTCAGGTGGACTGTGCCACCTCCTGCCCCCCCACCCCCCAATGCAAGTTCTTACCTCTACCCCCATGCCTCCTGGGACCATCTCAGGAATCCTTTCCCCTAACCTGAATGTGGCACTTCCTTAATGCATATCTTCCCCCCACCCACCAGCTGGAAGCTTCTAGAGGGTAAGGGTGGTCCACTTTTCACCTGTGTTTGCCCTGCCCTTTTGACCACAACGTTCTGGGTTCTTTAATACTTAATAAATACCCCTGTTGGGGTTACAAATGTCAAGAAAACAAGGAGACGTGCTGGGGGAAGTTCGGGCAGGGACAGCTTTCCTCCACGTAAAGCTGCCAAGCCAAAGAGCTGCCACCCCCAGGTCCCCAGAAAGGGCACGGTCAACTGCCACCCACAGTGGTTCTGTGTTTGCAGAGCCCAAGCCAGCCCTGGTCCCTCCAAGCTCCTGGCTTCATCCCGGCACTCTCCAGCATCCTCACACAAGTTCCCCTTCCTGGGTCAGAACCACCACCAGCTCAATCCGAGGGAGAAAGTACATTCTGACCCTCCGCAAACCTGTGCCCAGGGGCAGCATCTCACACATGAATCAAGAGCACATGTCAACTCTCTGAAGCCCTGAACCACTGAATAACCTGAGAAAGAGTCAATTCCAGCCCTTGCAACTGTGCAGAAAGGATTCATGGTTTCACTGAGAGATGACAGGTAGGGAGACAGACAGACAGACAGAGGGAGAGAGAGAAAATGCTGAGTTAGTGAACGTTTAACCAAAGGCCAGAGAGCCATTTTCTGTTACATTTGATGATGTTTTTAACCACTTCTTTGAAACAGCATTGTTAGTAGTTTCCCCATTAAAACTGTCAGAGAACAGGAGGACGAGAAAGTTGTATGACAAGAATATACCTCAGCACGCAGGCTTTCACAAACAGCTGTCACTCCCCGTCATAAATCCTGCTTTGCAAGAGTTTCTCTAATCCTCGCTATTGCGTGCAGCATCAGGGTGCATTGGGGCTTATTTATGGGAGGCAAAAGCGCCCGGGTTGGGTTTAGTCAAGTCAGAGCTTCAGACACAATGAAGTCAAAGACAGACTTACAAAAAAAAGAGACAGCATATGGTTTGGTTGCAATTATTACGTGAAATTTTACGTAAGAATTTATGTGGAGTTTGTATTTGTATTTAGATGTCAGATAAAGAGATTAAAAATTCTATAGAAACAAAAGGATGTTCAAATCATCTTTTAAAAGATTTATATGCATATATGATAATGGACTAGGACATCTGCATGTGACATTTTAACACTACAGAACATCGTAGTTTCATTACCGATTCTCTTGAGGTTTTGCTTGAAAACAAATAGAAAAACTTTTATACCTATTTGCCTATGGAAAATAGAAATACTAGTCAAAACAAAACTTTCCATTATGGTCTTTAAGAAAAATATGCTCTTGCATATCACAATGGTAAGCGTACACGTCAGCTGCAGGTTTGACATGCAGACGTCTCCGAGAAACTTATCGTAGGAGGTGACGGCCCACTCTGATCGGGCTGGTGCAGGCAGAGGGGGACCCGTGGTGCCGGCTGCACACACAAGCCCGTCTGACCCAGCAAAACAGTCCGTGGAAACATCACCTGACTCGGACTGCTTGATCCCAGTGAGGCTGAGCTGTCCAGCTGACCTCTTTTACACTGATCCAAACTGTGGAAGGACCTTGAGGGTAACATGACCCCAGGCTCAGACTTCCAGGGCAGGCTGGAAGTGTCATCTACCCTTGCTCCAACCTTGTCACAGAGAGCAGTGGGGGACAGCGCAGAGGCCCACCCAGGAGAAGGCTGCAGGGAGCAAAGCCAGGGAGAGGGAAGGGGACACGAGGACACCCAGCCCGTGGCCATGAAAGCCGAGATGAGTCACACCGGACGACCAATCATTCTTTTTGAAAACAGAAATAATGCCTAATTATTCATTCATGAATAAAGTGAGTTATTTGATTTTAAAGCCAAAACCATAGAATGTTTTAGTACTTTAATACAAAAGCCTACTGTTTGAATTCAAAAATGAGAAGCCTGCCACCAGAGTACTTACAGTGTCCGTCAGGTGGAGACACGAGAAGAGAGAGCTTCCTCTCTGGTCCCTGGCCCGGGGGCCGGGAGGGACAAGGCTGACCTCATCCGCTTCCTGGAGTTTTTCCCAAATGCAATTTCTATGGAAAACAAGGGATTCTGCCTAGATCTCCACCTTTTCCTCCTCTTCTCGAATCTCGAATCCCTCTTGTTTGAGTCAAAGTTAATGATTCCATTAACTCTGGAAGCACCGGCGGGGCATAAGAATGCCCAGAGCCAATAAAGGGCCGGGAAAATGTACTGGAGCCACAGGTTTGGCACTGGGCGCTGCACCATGCTCGGATGTAAAAACCCAGTGCTGGTTTGGGGGAACCCTTCTGACCTGGCTTTCATGTGCTAAGATGTGTATAAACTAAATGCTGACCAAAAAGGTATTTTCATACAAAACCAGGTAAATGGCAGAGACAAGGGAGCACTGTGGAGCACACAGCAAAGCCCAAACTGTGGGCCGGTACCTGGAATGGGATGGTCTTCTTGCCGACCCATCTCAGAAGGCTGTCATTTCTAATGCCTTTCTGCCTGTGTGACCCACTTCGGTATCACCAGCAGATGTGAAAATGTATCATTAGAGTCAGGAAAGCTGAAAATCAGCCTCAGGAAATCGCATGCCTCAGCACTTTCTAAACTGCCCTGTCTTCTGGGCTACACAGATCTCTTCTCCGGGTTCTCTCATCTGTCATTACGGCTAATCCCTCTGTAGGGTATTAATTACTCTGTCACAATTAGTCCGCCAACAAGGACAACACAAAGTCCAAAATGGATTAACTTTGTATTTACTGCATTAACTACTTAATATGCTATAATTGCATCATTAGTGCATATTTTGTTGCACAATACAAAGAAAAAGGTAGTTCTTTCCCTTTGTCTTCAGCGCCACTGACTTTGGTTTAAAATAAAAAAAAAAAAAAGCACTAGAAATATTTCAAAGTTTGCTGTGCAGCCAGTCATTTGCCTATAAATGTGATTTTGGTCTAAGAGAACCACTGCATGAAACCGAATAATGCTAGTTTTCACAAGAGTGCCTAGAAATTGAGGTCACTTTGGAGCCCAGCAAGGAAAAACTCAGGTGCTGACCAGAATGTGTAGCTCTGAGTGATTACCACTAGTCACTGGGTTCCAAGTGTGATACCATCTAGGACCAAATTCACGCAGAAAATTAACGCGCACTACACGTGCCCTGATGAAGACGACGAGGTGGGGCAACAGGCTGAAGACACTCGCCTTCCGCTCTGATGGTGCAGGAGGGCGTTTGCCATGCGGAGCTGAGCGAAAGCTTCGGCAACCACCACCTCCCTGGGATCTCAACACTGAGCTTACACATCACAAGTCGGGTAGCAAACACTTCCACGTAACAATTTCTGAGGCACCCCCGCAAGCTCCTTATGAAACGAAGTCCGAAACGCCTTCCCACGGGCTCGCTTCCCACGTCTCTAAAGTTCGAACAGGAATTGGCACTAGGTTCTCTCGGGGCGCCCGCCGGTCCACGCAGCCGCGCGCCCCGCTGCTTAAACCGCCAGGCTGCGGGGCTGAAGCCGGCTTTCTCGTATCGAAGGCCGAGAGCCCAGAACGGAGGAGAGTGTGCTGGCAGCATGGTGCCCACAAAGGATGAAGAGTAACTAGCACGAGCTGTGAGTTCTCCGTGCGAGATGAGCCCGTACGGAACGAGGGGCAGACCCACCTCCACCTGCAACGCGCAAGGCCGGGCTCGCCCAGGATCACCGCCTCCTATTCCCACCGTCCTGACCTTCACCCGAATTCCCCGTGTCCACCGAGACGACGTGATTACGGCAAAGCCGTGTGCGGGTTCCCTTCATTTCTCCTTCATCTTACCGGTTTGGTCCTAGATTCTCCCTTTCATGCTTGACACTCCAGTATAGTTCTCCTTCATCTTGTTTCCCCTTGAAGGCCCACAGAAATCCCATTTTAATGATTCAGAGGAGGAAGAAAATAGCCCCGAGGTCCCAACAAGTTGTCAACTCCTTAGAAGAGGAGGAGGGCTGTGTGAAGGCCAGAGCTGCTGGGATGGGCAGCAGGGAGCCCCGGGCACACGCCTGTGCCCTCGCGTAGTCACAGGGCCCTGGTGCTGGTCCCCACAGGTCCTGGTCCTGACAGCATCGGGTCTTCGTTGGCAATGTGGGAGCCCATGACTACAGCACCCTCACGGGGCCGTTAGGAGGAAGAAGTGAGCAATAGGGAAAGCGCCCGGCGGGGAGCATGCAGCACGGACAAGGCAGCTGTTGGGAGCTGCTCTGCCCTTGCTATTACTCATTGCTTGGGCACGCCCCCTTCCATCAGAGGGTCACAGCACCCTCCATAGGTCTTTGAGGTACGACTCACCTACCTGCGAGATCCCGGAGCTCTGCCGTGCCCCCAGCCCCACCTTCCAATCTCAAATAACCCCCCGAGCCAAAGGCCACTGGGCCCCACTGTACGCTCAGGCAGCAGACCTTGTTTTGAGGAAAATGAGAGGTGAGACTTTACAGAGACCTCAGGAACTATCCTTAGGACAATGAGGACATCTTAGGAAGAAGTTACTCAGTCCTTCACATTAAATGGAAGCAGTCAAAATGCTCATCTCTTTTTGCTGAAAATTTTCCAGTTACTGAGCAAGCACGTACGTCTAAGTCTCACTGAGGCAGCAACTGTGTGTAATTCTCACCTCTGCTTCCCAAGCACCTTCATAGGATGCAGCACTTAATACAAGCTTAGTAACCACTGAATGAAGGAAGAAATAACCAGCAGGGGCGACAGTGTACTTGCAAATGAGAAGTGAATACAGAAGACACGCACCGTTTCTCTGTCCGCAGGCCTCCCAGACCTAAGTCCCGACCAGAGCCCTGCGCTGTACAGAAAACACAGGATTTCCGCAGCAAGTCTCCTTTTTAAGATTCTGCGGTCGCCTGAGGCTAACGTTTCCCTGTCCTGAGTTTTCAAGAGGAAAAGCCTAACGGACAGTTTCGTCTTCTCACACTACAGGTCTGTCACCAGGGCACAGCGTGGGAAATGGGACGACGGTGAACGGCGTTGCTGAGAGGGTCCAATGTGTCTCGAAGAGTAAGGCACATTGTTGACCATGTATCCTCAAAGCACCCAAGGTCTCAGAAGCGATCTCATTCCTTCTACTAACAACAAATAACACTAAGAGGAGAATTAAATTTTGAGGACTCACTGTCTCCCGCTTCCACACTTTCCCAAACAAGCTGACTGGTGGTTGGCTTCCAGAAAACAGTGTTCTTCTCACGCTTCCTTCCCCCAACCTCACCTCTGACCGAACTGAGAGTAAGTGGCCTATTTGGTTCAGCACGGATGTGGAAAGAGCCCTCGACTTGGCCTCGGGGAAATCTGGTTTCTAGCCCCGTCTCTGACCCAAACCAGATGGGTGCCTTGGACCATCTATTTCGCCTCTCTGGGCACCAACACCTTCAACTGAGCTGACACACGGTGGAAGATTGGGAGGGTTCCCTGCTGCACCATGACATGTAGGCTCCATATTCAGCTTGAGAGGTGGGCCAGTTCTGCTTCCTGGCTGCTGACTAAATCCTATTTTTAAATCTTGCTTCTCCATCTGCTGGAAAAGTTGGCCTGAGAAAGTAAGACACCACCGAACCATCTGGAAGAACCGGTGCTGTTAAACATGGCGGTGAGAGTCCAGGCTCCCTCACAGTCCGTGTCAGCGGGTAGCCGATCCCTCCTAGGCCAGTGCTGCCGAATGCTCCAGGAAAGCTCGCCTTTCAAAGCAGCCTCAAGGCGCATGAGGCCATACTAGTACATTATTTTCTTTTTACACCTACGTAAAGCCGCTTCCGGGGGGGGGGGGGGGGAAGCTCTCTCCCTCTTTTTCCTTACTTTCTCTTTTCTAACCACTGAAGACATTTTGGAAAAATCCAACTTTTCCCCATTTTTCCCATTAACTACCATCCCAGGGTGAAGAAGCCATCCTGCAAGTTTGCAGCAGGCCCCATGCGATTTCTGAGCCAGGGCACTGTTTCCAAGGTAACGGGGGGGAAGCACAGATAGGTCCAGCACATTTAATATGTAGATGAACTAGGTCACCCAGTAGTTCTTCACTAATAGGCACGAAGCTAGATTAAAGGCTTCTATTCTTTCTTCTCCATTTATACCAGGAGGAATTGATTGGGGGCCTTTACACAGACATAACGATTCTCCTCTGGCAACGTGGTTTCCAAAATACAAATTCCAAAGAGAGTTTGTTACAGTTAATCAAGCGAACAGCAGCTTTCTGTTGAGAAAGTCCAAATGGAGAAAAGAAAGGGGGTCCTGGCTCACGGAATCGGATTCTAGACACTTGTTTCTGCAGCTCCTTGCGGGTAGCAAACAACGGCCCAGCACATGAGCCCTGCCAACTCTGCACAAGCAGAGGCTAGAACCCCCCTCCTGACCTTCCCACCAAGCCACGGGCACGCACGAGGAACTCACAGTTCCCCGGCTGGAGGACTGACACTGGCTTCCAAACGGGAAGAGGGAGCCAAGGAGACCAAGTGCGCTGGCAGTTGGGCAGCAAAGGGGGCCGCAAGCCCACGGGGAGGGCAGCTTTCCCTTTGACGGGCATCCTCCAACGGCCAGCGTGCAGCCCTGACACCACACGAGCCAGCAGCTGCTTTCCAGCCTTCCTTCAAGTGAAAGGAGCCAAAGAAAGTGAGGAGTGGGAGATGAGGGGGTGGGTCAGTTCAGAACACTGCAGTGACAGAAACAAAGAGATGCTCTTGGAGGGACACCAGCGGTCTAATTAGATAGAGAGCCCTGCTTGGCACGGGCAGGGCAAGGCTGAAGCACTGAATCACCCTGATTTCTAGTGTTCTTACTTGCACACAAAGACCCATTGTGTTTCCTCAGGCAGCCATGCTGCCAATTTGTCCCACACCTTCCCAAAAGGCCTAATTATTAGTCTCTTCCTCGGCCGTCCGCCTTCTTCTCAGCTCCGTGAAGAGTAACCACGTATTTCACTAAAGGAGGCGGGCAGGGGAGGGGACACACAAGCGAGTCTGGAATAGGAACACCAGCCGTCCGTCCTCTGCAAGGCCAGGCACACAGCAGGGCATGTGGACCCAGGTCCACAAGGCCCAGACATTTCCAAGTTCTCTAATAATACTCTGGCATTTCCCTGAAGGCGTTGCCTGCACGTCCCGCCCTGTCCTTCTACTTGCAGTTCTTAAGGGAAACCCACGGCCACCCATCCTCCCGCGGAGCACAGGCCTGCACTGTCTACTCTGCAAACTGGACAGTCCGTGTCCTACTTTCCAAAGTCCTTTCATTTTCCTCTTGTGTGAAAGTGGTTGTGTCTCAGAAAGTTTAAGCGGAATTAACTTCAGGATGGCCTGCAAGATGAAAAAATAAAATCAAGTGGCATTAGGCTTCCAAGACGTCACTGAGCACTTTAAATGAGCCAATTGTGCCCATGTCACATGAATGGGGTGACTGGTAACCGAGACCACAGAGGATCACAGAAATCTGTTCCTACCACATGCCTCACTGAGTAAAGAACAGGCAGTGCTGGGTGTTAACTTTTCTTTTTTTTAAGTTAACAACTCTTTTCTGTTCCTGAGCCTGTCACTTCTTAAAAAGGAACTTTAAAATTGCCATTGCCTATTTTTAAAAGACTCTCTACCCTCTACCATAGGTCCTGCCACTTATTTTCACTCCATCTTTGTAAAAAGATGCTTGAATGCTTGAAAATAAAGGGCAAAGCTAGTAAGATTAAACAATGGAAACAGGAAGCCTAATACAGCCTAGTTATGATATTCCCGAGATAAGTCGGCCTTGCTGCATGCTTATCTCGGCTCAAAGATCTTCACCAAAGGGAAATTTAAGCTCTACCATTACTGGTGGGCTCCCGGAAGACTTCAAATGTTGTTTTGCTCACGTGAGCATGGAAATAATGCCACTGAGTTTACATTTCATAACATTGTACGTTTGTTTTTGTTTTTGAAAGTGTCTTCATTTATAATGTGCCATTATAAACGTCATGTTTATTTTTGGATAATAACCCTAGAAAGTGGGCTGGAAATAAGCGACTACTATCACAGGTGATCACACTACTAGTTACTACTATTCCACAGACGAGAACAGTGAGGTCCAGAACAGGAGAGAGGCCTAGAGAGTGATACCCGACCAGAAGGTGGCAGCTCTGTGACTAGATGACACACCCTGACTCCTATTCCAAGGCTTGTTCCGCAGCACCTCCCCCGCCACACTCTCCCCATGGAAAGAAAGTTCACCCTGGACCGGTCCATGCTGGAAATGAGACATCTCTTATCTTTAATACCAAAAATGGCGAGCCACCACGTTGTGAATTCAAGCCTAGCAAACATGGTCAACAAATAGGGGCAAGTATATTTTTGCACTATAATATTTCTTATGGGTCAACTAACCCTAGAACTAAGGCCAGCCATGGCCTGGAAGCACCAAGGACACCTCTGCAGTGTGGGTGTTTAATAGCCAGATCACTGGCCTAAACTTAGAGAAGAGGCAGGAAATACTTCCAGGGCTTTCACTTAAGGCCTCTGATGATCGCTCTAACAGACAAAGGAAGGAGAGAGTGGGCAATTACCAGGGAATTTAATTCCCTATAAACACCAATTTGCAATAATTGACAAGAGGGTCAGGGGTGCCTTTCTTCTCTCCTTAGCAGGATTTCTTTACATTAGCTGGATAATTGCTTCCGTTCTCCAACTGCCTAGAGTCTAGACTCACAACTGGGAGCTGGCCTGCCATCCACGTACAGACGACCAGCATTAGGCTCAGAACGGAAACACCAATAATGCAATTAACCTTTTAACAAATACGTTGTCATGGCACAGAAATTTTCATTACCTCGTGTGAGGTGCATTTTCTCTGACCAAAGTGTAAAATCTTGGAGCAATACACGCCAGATCTTCTTCCTGGTGTTGTAGTGTTGGTAGAAGCATATCAAGGAAGCATATTGCCTTGGAAGATGATTGGCTTTGGGGGTTCTTTCCCCCATTCTTTTTCTTTTAGAATCTGCTGAGTCATTTCAGTAGCACATCAAGCTGCATTTACACAATCACACCTCCTGACTCCTGCACTGCAATCACAGGTAACGAGCCTCTGATGACCACATTTATTCCCAGCAGCCCAGCCCGCTGCGTGCCATTCTCCTCACATCGCTGCATCTTGTGAAGGCACGGTACACAACACAGACCAGAAAACAAAGGCACAGCACCTCTGCCTCAAAAACCACCTAAACAAAAATTTAGCAGATGGTCTCGAATTCTCACTTCATTCTCATCCATCAAGTATCTTGTACGATGAATACGGTGCTCCTGGACCTACAGTTACACAGAGTACAGACCAGAGCCAGGGAGCTGCCCGACAAAGAAGGGGATGAAGTCAGGTTTACCAAGTGTATTAGGTGCCAGACACAAAGCCAAGGGAGACTGAAAAGGATATCCCCATTTAACAGATGAATAAACTGAAGCTCAAAAGATGAATTAACTTGCCCAAGGTCACAGTGCCAGCCAGTGTCATGATTTGAACATGGGTCAAAACTCGGGTCTAGTGCCAATTCCCACTCATTACCTAGACCAGGGTGAAGTGCTTCCGTGAGCCTAGTTACCAGCATTAAGAAAGACTGATGTAGATCTCAAAGAAAGCTTATTGTCTTTAATATAATCTGCTTCTATCGGGACAGGACAACTAACTCCAAGCCACAATCTGGTGACACAGCTGGATTTTGTCTTGGACTCCATAGATGAACAGACCACTCCCCTTAGAAATTCAACCATCCACCTTAAACCACTTCAACTCCTGTTTTACACCCCAAGTATACAAGATTCTGAGTGCTTCAGACATTTAATTCCTTTAATTTGGGTTTCCTCAAATTTAGGTTTCCCTTGACGAGATAATAGCTATGAAATTTTGAGATCTTAAACTATGAGCTCTTCTAATAGGGCCTTCTCCAAATAACCCCCCATCAATGCAGGAACCCAAGAAGGCAAAAGGGAATACACGTTTTGGGTAACTCCATAAACCTCAAGTATCTATGTGCATCAAGTAGGACATCAACACCCTCGTTTTTTGCTTCCCTGGTTGCCCATTAGAAACCAGCATCTTTGCCCTGCCAGGCTTCTGCTATCCTGTGTTTTCTCTTCATTTCAGGCCTGTGACAGATCGCCTGTTTTTCTAAGTTCAAAGGTTCGAGTAACAGGAACCAAAGAGTTATTTAACCTAAAAGACGCAGGACAAGAGGAAATTATGCCAGAAAAATAATTCTGTGCAGTTCTTATTTATATTCCTTAAAACAATAAAAGGGCAAAGTTTGCCAAAGAACTACAGGAAAATCCTGTTAAAACATACACTTTAAAATGTCTCTAAAAGCTTTGTGAAAATAGCACATAATCCAGAAGGCTGTTTAGAAAGAATCAAAATGGATTGATAGGATACAAGTGCAAACCATCCCCCATTTAATCTAAAACGTCACTGTTAATTGGTTTTTTTAAACTCGGAAAGTAATATCTTTCTATAGAAACAAGGTCATGACTAATAGTCATATTTACAAGGAAAAAATGTCTTTACTTTGTAACAGAAACTTTAAAAATCAACTCTGCAGTATAATTTACTTAAAATATACTCATTTTGAATTTACAGTTCGGTGGGTTTTCACAACCATACAATCATCCCACAATCAAGATTTAAAACATTCCCACCGGCCTCACAATTCCCTCGTTAATCCCACACCTAGCCCCAGACCACGGACCTGCTTCCTGTGAGCACAGGCTAGTTATACAGCACGTACTTTTGGGGTCTCACTGCTTTGACTCAGCACCACATTCTGGATTCGTGCGGTGGTTGTGTACAGCCATAGTTGGTTCTTTTGCTGCTGAGTGGCATTCCATCCTGTGGATACACCACCACTTGGTTAACAATTCACCGGGGGGTGGGTACTTGGGTTGTTTCCAGTTTGGTGCTGTATGAATAATGCTGCTATGAACATTCGCACACAAATCCCTTTGTGGACGCATTTTAATTATCTTGGGAAACTGCTAAATGGTTTTCCGACATGATTGTACCATTATACGCTGTGATTAATGGCAGAGTTGAAAAGCAACCCACAAGTGTCTTTGTAATCTGCGGTGCACCTAATGCTACCACCACTGAGCTGTGTGAGAGGTGTGTGGTGTAAGAGGGCTGTAAGGGGAATTCCCTCCCCACGTTTCTACTGGCGAAACTAGGAACACTTGGCCCATTTCAAAGTTCCTTTCTGACAAAGCCCCATTGATGCATCTCTCTTTCGCTCCCCATCTCCACAGACATCTAGGTGCTCAGGGCCCTCATACCACCCCTGTTCTAAATCCCTGATGAAGCTACAGAATGGCCCACCTCTCTTTCCAAGTATCCCCTTTTCCAAAGCTACATTCTCCCCCTTTCCTCCCTCCCCTTTACAAATCAAAACTTCTGTTTAGGTATTAGGGAGGCGATCTGATCAAGTGGACTTCTGAAGGACTGGTACCCCCTTAAATTAAAATGTTCAAACGAAGGTTGAAGAGATGAGTGTCTCTGTATCCTGCAATACCGCTCTTACTCCAAATGAGTCCCTAATACATATGACATAAGAGGGCTGCTCGGAAAGTGTCCAGCCATGTAGTATGAAAAATAGAGGTGTTTATGGCTGGGTTCTTTGCAGACAGCCCTCACACAGTAACACAATAAAGTGAAAGGTGTGTATACGAGCTAAGCCAGAGGAAGATTCATTTTTCGTTTTAGGATAGGAAGGTCACTGTATAGGCTAGACCTGCCGAGTCATACTCTCTACCCCCCAAAGTTGTTTCTGCTTCTCAGTTTCTTTCCTTCTTCTACACCTCTGAATTCACAAATTCTCAAAAAGTTTCAGGTTCTTTTACATTAAAATGCATGGGGGTGACAGCCTGGTGGTGGCTTCCAGACCGTCACTTGTGAGCTGGGTGTTGCCAACGAGAATAGAAGGAGATCTTTAATAATCCTTTTGCCCACTGGTTCCTTTAGACTTCACCCGACCAGGCACTTTGCTCTCCAGTGTTCTCAACCCTTAGAACAGACACGGACAGACTTTGCTGAAGAGCCCCCTAGCCATATCCTTAGCATCGTAAGTTTTCATGGTGTTGATGGGGACACTTGCCATAGGCCTATTAGAGAAGATTAGATTTCAGAAACTCAAACATAAAAGCAATTTTGCTATCAAAATAAGTCTGTTGCTAATAGATGTTGAGCCTACAACCATTATCAGTTAGCTGGCTGTCACTGGGGTGTGGACAGAAAGAACTCAGTGCCTTTACTCCGTCGATGCCGCTGAGGTTTTTGTCTTTCACTATCTCAACTCCCAGGAATAAAGTTACACAGAGAGCTTAGGTATCAGCCAGGACCTGCACGAAACTTCGGGCTGATGTGACCATCTTAGAGTTCCAATGGAAGAAAGCCTTTAATGTGGATTAGAACTGCTTCGACTAAATGATATAAAGTTAATGTGCCACAAGAGTCCAACTTATTCTGGCAGGTTGATCATATGGCAGGTGACAGTCACAGATCCCCCTCACGATGGAAAAGAGAATTTGTGCCCACATGGGTCCCCAGGACTTATCTTACTCTTCCTGCTACTTACTCTGAGGCTTGAAACCAGCTCCAGCCATCAGATTGGAAAAGCCACAAAACTCCTCTAATCACTTCTGAGTCGTGCAGACACTAAAGGAGCCCAGTCCTAATCGGCACTTGGAAAACAATTACTTTCATGAATTTCTGGAATTCCATGGTCATTTTGTACTATCTCTCTGTTCACCTGCCATTTCCCGTTCCCTGTCTGGTGCTTACTTAGCCTCTGGAGTTATAGGAAAACAGGGTAAACCAGGGTGGAAAAAAAAGAGACACTATCAGTACAGGCATACCTTCAGAGATGTTGTAGGTTTGATTCCAGACCACCACAATAAAGCAAGCTGTAATCTTTTTGCTGGTGGAAGGTCTTGTTTTCGGTTTGTAAACACACACATCTGTGAGATGCAATAAAGAGACGTATGCCTACACTCTCAATCATCCAGCACAGCAGTGAGGTTGCAGCAGTCTGATTCAGTGGTGCTCATCATCCCTCTTGGAAATGAGGTCCAAACTCAGTCCATAGAACTCTCCTCATCTGCAATCACCTGAGTTTCTAAAATGTTCTATTCTTGGGTTACCATATGACCCAACAATTCCACTTCTGCGTATCTACCCCCAAAATTTAAAACCTTAGTCTGCAAAGATGTATGTATCTAAATGTTCAACACAGCACTATTCAAACTGGTCAAGACATGGAAACAGCCAAAGTGTCCTTTGATAGATGACTGGATATGTACACAATGGAATATTACTCAGCCAGAAGAAAAGATGAAATAGGGCCATTTATGAGAACGTGGATGGACCTTGAGACCATCATGCAAAGCGAAATAAACCAGAGAGAAAAACCAAAAACCATATGATTTCACTCACATGTGGAACACAAAGATGAAAGCAACAAAGAAACAAAAACTCATGGACACAACTGTTTAGTGGTTGTCAGAGGGTATGGGGAAAGGCAGGTAGGAGAGAAGGGACAGGGACACAAATACATGGTGATGGAAAGAGAACTGAGTCTGGGTGGTGAACACACAACACAACACATAGATGACGTATTATAGAAGCGCACACCTGGAACTTATGTAATTTTTACTAATCAATGTCACCCCAATAAATTTAACAATAAAAAAAATTTCAATGTTCTATTCTTGATACCAAATTATATAAATAAATAAAGGTGACTTTAGTTAATTCCTGGGCTTCATGAAGATTTCCTTCCACAAAAATGAATGTTTTTAATGCTAAGCAGATTCTTACACTGAAAACTATTCTAACATCTCATCAAAATGAGAGAGTCACTGCATCTTTGACACTGTGCCGTTTTGGAACTGAAGAGCTGAGCTGACTCAGTAATGAGACATCTTATAAAACAGCTAACATCGTCTGCGGTGTATTACTAAGAATAAAACGTGCAAGGACCCTGAAGTAATCTCCCTACCATAATCTAGGCAGCAGTGGGATCCGTACTCGAATACCATAGCAGTTTCAGGTTAGGATTTTCAAGATACGTGAACAAACTGGAACAAGCCTAGGAGGCTTACATTTAGAGAAAGACGCGTCCCCAAATGTGTAAAAAAGTTTTACAACTGTCTTCAAAATCCAAAAGAAGGGAAATGGAAAAGAGAATATTTATTGAGCACATACTGTGCTCAATATACGACTCTTAGTTTTAATCTGTTAACACAACCGAAAACCAGGTTTCATGCCTTTTGCACAACTATGGAAACCAAGGCTCAAAGACATCAAGCCGCTTGGTGAGGCACTCCCAGCTGGGGTTCCTCAACCTTCTCTCCCACTTGGGAGTTCACTCTAATAATATACCGCTACTGGGCACTTCAAGTCCAGCAGATCCAAAACTGAGTTCACTTCCCATTTGCTCCACACTGTAAATATTTTACATACACATAAATTATAAAATAGTTTAAGTAAATGTTTCTGTGAAAGAAGACCGTTCATGATGATTTAACAATCAGTAATAGTAGGTGATTACTTAAGCTTCTTCTATCTCCCTGCGTTTTCTATCATTGTTGTTGTTGCTGTTGTTAAAACGAAGAACTATTTCAGAAGGTCTGGTGGTCTGCTGACATCATCATAACCCCAAGGTCTGAAGGAGTCAAACAAACATTTTAATGTAACCTTGAAGCAATACCTGGATTACCAGCACGTCAGGGAAAAGAAATATGCCAATTATCAAGCTACAACCTGGCTAAAGTACAATTGTGGGGGCACTAATTAATCCATTAAAAAGTGTGTTGCCTCACCCTCCCACAGTGGGTGCCAGGACCTTTGGACAATACACCTGGAGCAGGTGAGGTGGAAACTTATCTCCCTGCTCTCCGTCCTCCCACAGTAGCTGCTACTCACGGTGCTATCCTGCACAGATCTCTTTCTTGAGCCTTTGACCCAATGCATGCCCCCGGAAGACAACAAGCATACAAATTTGTAAGTAAAATATTCTGCAGATTATTGCCACTCATTTCTAAGACTAGTTTAAAAGGCCTTGTTAAGTTTACACAGCCTTTTAAATAGCTCAGCCCTAACCTGTCAACCCCTCTGAATATTTTTTCCTTATAAATGACCAGAGGAGAAGCCAATTTTTAATAATTTCTCAACAGCTTAAAAACAGAGATGTAAACTCTATTTTTTGTACTGTATCTTAGCCACCTATCCAGGGTTGCTCAGGAAAACGGTGGATCGCTGTGGAATACACACCTTCCTGCAGCTCCTCTCCGCTGTGTGGGCTTCACGGCGTTGCCCTTACAAGAAGCTTAACCACAACTCCACCTCTGGAGTGCAGGGTGTACCCCGTTGCATGATGTGGGGGCTCACACTGGAACTGCTGTTTGTTGTCTCTGCCTATGGCGTTTTGATGCATATGGCACATGTCTCCCAGAGGGCATCTGAATGCATCACTTTGTAGAGCAGCCTCAGCTGCTCTGGGCAATCAGGACCATCTAACCAGGACAGCTTCGAATGTGGCCCAAAGCGCATTCTTAAAACATAATGAGCCTTTTTTGCGACTGTTGTTTTAGCTCATCAGCTATCGTCAGTGTGAGTATATTTTATGTGTGGCCCAAGTCAGTTCTTTCAGTGTGGTCCAGGGAAGCCAAAAGGTTGGACATAGCTGATCTAAAATTATGCACATCACAACAGCCTACGTGTTACACCGCCACCCCCTACCCCTACTCTCCAAACTGAGTGGAAATCTACTGAACCAGTTTCCTGTGGTGCGGGCACAAACAGAACAAAAGCAGCTTGATTTTATATCTGCAGATTACCTGCACCCTCAAAGCGGTCTCTGCTGCATAAAGCAAGTTGTCAGGTCCAAGCCTAGCTTCGCCCCATTCTGAAAAGTTCACACTCAGGTCTGTACTCTTCCACAGACGACAGGACACACACAAAACACACAACAAAGCGTTCCAAAGCAGTATTCGGTTCTCCTCGCAAGCTACTCCACAGAGATAAGGAAACATCTGTCTGAACTGCATACTCTCCAGATTTCTGGGTAAAACTGTAATGGAGATAAAGGGAAAACTACGTAAGTGCTTAAATAGCTTCCACTGCCCCCTCATTCTCCACCCCTCACCCAGATCAGACACGATTATCAAGGAGATATATTGTGAAGTATTCATGGATTGGGATACGTGTGTTTACTTTTCCAAAACAATATAGAAGCTATTATCATCAATGATGTAAAGTGAGACCATTTGCACAACTACTGAAAGATACAGAAGGAAATGAGGATGTGCTTAAGATGTCCTTCTTATTTATGACCTTTTGCGACTGTTTTTTTAAGGGAAAAAAAGAGCAGGACAAGAAAGCCTAGCAGCTTGGCAGAGAAATGCACTTTGATTCTCAAGAGGCTTTCCTGTGATTCTCATTCCAAATTAAAAACTAACGTTCATCTCTCCGAGGCACTGATGAGGAAGGAGTCACAAAGGGAGCGTGCTTTGCCAGAAGGGGACAGAACACTCCGGGTGAAGTGCCAAGGCCGGAGGGGCGACAGCCGAGGGCCTTCCCTCCGCTCGGCTCCCTGCACCCCCGCAGGGGTCCCAGGGGTCCCCCGGTCAGGACCCATCACGGATGCTGCCACAGCCTGGGGGAAGCCCACCGCCACCCTCCTTGTTCTCCGGGTCTCTGGGGTGGTCCCGCAGAGCGTCACCTTGCACCGCCGGCTCCCACGCTCCAGGCAGCTCAGACAACTGAGTTCTCAGAAAGAGGAGGGAGAAAGCTCGAAGAGCCACACGCTGGATTAGCCAGGTTCACGCACCGGGAAGGCCCTCTGTACGAGACAATGCCCGAAGGGGGAAGCATTTCCCCACGCCTGGTCGAAGGGTGGGGAGGATGGCACCTACAGACAGACGTGCTAGAAAATGTTAGATTTTAGACTTCAACCCCAGAGAGCATCTCACCTACTGAAACCATTTGCCGTCATTAATTAAGAGAGAATTCTAATTCCCACCACGTATCTCTTTGTACCTTGGTTTCTAGGAAGCTCAGACTTCAATGTAATGCTCACTTCCAAGAACTTCACCAGCCTGTTACTTGCTATAATTATGCCCCCCTTCCTCTAGGTGGTTTTTGTCACTTACCTGTGTTTTGTCAGTCTTACTGTCTACATATACACGTTGTTACCATCTCCCTTAAATACTTACTGCCTATCATTAGAGTACAGTTTAGAAAAGAAAACATTTGCAATGCCTTACATACAATTCACGTACACCATACCTAGCATTTTATTTTTGAGGAATCTTCAAAAAAAAGTTTAACTTGGGAAACTTACCCATTACAGTGTAACATGCTAGACAAAGCCGCTGGAGTGTGAATGACAACGACGACAACAACAAACCTGTTTGAATTTACGGGATTCTCTACCACGTTGTGCGGACACCCCTGCCCCCATGACAGACAAACAAACGGAAGACAAGAATCCTTTTATAGTCCATTGACTTCTGTCAGGATTCTGATTTTGGAAAGCCATGGAACTTCTCCTCCACCCTCACACACGCGCACACAATGTCTCACAACAGGGCGACAGTCACAGACTCCTGACCCCACCTGGTTTCTTCTTACTACAGACATGACAGGGAAGATGGTTAAGTCCACGGCCGACAGCCACGTGGGGGAGGCCTTCCTGCCTGATACACCCATCAGCACAGCTCCCATGGAGCTGCAGGTCCTGGTCGCCCCCTCCCTGTCTCTGTCCCCAGGGAATCACCATGGAGAGGAAGAGTCTTCTATGACAGTCCAAAGTCCCAACACTGGTGACAGACAACAGAAGAATAAAGCCAGGTCTCCCGATGGCAACAGGAGCTCTGATGACTTTCACCCTCTCTGCTATGAAGTAGCTTCTCTCCAGACAGGAAAAACTACCTACCTACCTGTGCATATAACACTTCATCACTGTTAGGGAGCAAGCAGAGTCTATAAATGCAGTGCCTTATTTTTAACCACAAAATTCACATAGTGTTTCTTCCTTCAGTTATTTCCCTCAATATTTGTCTCCAATTTGAATTTGTGAGGACTTCTTCCACTAAATCCAAAACTTTTGAGGGTAAATATGCAGCCCTTCAGAGACAGCTGTCTGCTGCTTCTTTTTTCCCACCAGTCCCTTTAAAGGTTTTTCTGTTGCTCCCCCAGATAAAATTGCAGTAATCTATAAAAGGTGTTTACTTCTGTTCACTGAGCAAGGTATTGCTTATCACCAACCAAGGCTGATGGCACTCCCTTGTGCAAGACTTCAATTTGGAGGGTTTGTGTAGCAAATTAGGATTAGGCTAGGAAACCACAAGGGTACAGGCACGTCCAACCTGCAGCCCAGGACGGCTGTGAATGCAGCCCAACACAAATTCTTAAAACCTTATGAGGGTTTTTGGTGATCTTTTTTTAGCTCATTAGTTATCATTAATGTTAGTGTGTTTTATGTGTGGCCTAAGACAATTCTTTTTCCACGTAGCCCAGGGAAGCCAAGAGGCTGGATACTGGCCGGGGGCAGTAAAAGAAATGAATGCAAAAAGAAAAAAAGAAAGAAAGAAGGAAGGGAGGGAGGGAAGGAAAGGAAGGAAGGAAAGAAAAGGAAAGAAAAAAAGAAAAACAATGACAAACACTAAATAATCCATTGAGATCAGGATTTTTAATCCCAGTCATAACATTCAATCCAATTTAAAATACAAACCAAAATACTGTAAAAAAGAAACACGGCCGCCCATGCCCGATCCATGACTAATTAACTCAGAACTGCTGGGGTGGGCTCTGAGCATGTGCTTTTCCAAGCTTCCCGTGGTAGTCCACCGCGCGGGCACAGGGCGAAACGCCCAGCCCAGCCCGTCCACCACGGAGGGTCAGGACGGGGATGCTGGAGGGAAAACCAGATGTGTCGCTGTGTGTCCCTGTCTGCTGGTCCTCCCAGGTAGATGCAATCACCCAAGTAGGTGTTTGCAAGGAATCCATTCTCTGAGCAATAGTGGAGATGACCAGACCATGCAGCACAGGGTACAGGGGTGGGACAACAAAGGAAGTGCCTCATACCTACAGCCCCCAACTCAGTCTCCACCCTCTCTGATCCGTGTGCACATCTATACCAGGCCGACTTGCTTTTGACTTGAGGGTGTGAAAGGACAGTGCCTCTAGCAGCTTGCTCGCCATCGCCACCCTCAGCTCTCTGTTCAGAAGATTCCTCATGTCCAAAACTCACTACCGGGTCCAGGCAGACTGTCCCTTACCTTAAGGAGCAGGAAGGCAATTGGCCCTGGGCTAGACGGGGTAGATGGATCTGAGCCTAAGGGAAAATGAGCACTGAAGGGTTCTGAGCAGAAGGCAAGGCAGAGGCTAACAAATGTCTGTGGCTTCAGGAGCACGGTGCCTTGGCGTAACAAGCAGAGGGCCCCTCATCCGACACAGACGCTAATAGAATTGACAGCAGCATTAGCCCAGCTGCCGTGCAGGAAATGGCCCAGGCCTGCACAGCCCCCTCTCAATCTCTCTCTCTCTCTCTCTCCAGCTCCACTCAGTTGCTAGTAGCAGCAAAAAGTCTTTCTTTTAAAACTCAATGACAGGTAAACCAACTTCCTTCTTGCCAGTAGTTCAAAATTAGCTGCAAAAGTTGGACCTCTGTGGTAAGCTGGCCTGGCCCAAGCTAACTCATAGGTACCATCAGCGCCTGGACCCCACCGCACTCAGGTAAGGAGTGAATGAATAAACTGAACCCAAGAAGAACATTCAAGCTGTCTAATCAAGTTAGAGCTATAGAAGAACCATCACAAAATGCTTTGTCACAGCTCTTCATTATCCATCTTCATGCTCTAACGACTCATCCCTCATGCACCCTAATGTTGCATCAAGAAAAGATGAGGATAATGTGCTAACTAGACAGCTCCCTGGTGACCTACCTTTTCCTATTAGAACTTAGCCCCCTATTTTTAAACCAGGCACCCGGCCTCCCCAGTAGAGACGACATTTCTCAGGCTCCCTTGGAGCTAGGTAAGCTCCTATGGCCGTCTGGAAGTGCAGACTGGTAGTGATGTGTCAACTTCGGGGTTACCTTCTTCAAGACAAGCCACTTACAGCACTGACTGAGACATGGTGACAAGTGCAGGCACCCGAGTCAGGTGGAAAAGACAAGTGCAAGTACCACCCCTCCAACCCTCAACTACTCACCCCTGGACTGTGGTCTGAGGACTCCTGCACTTGGAGGTGTCCCCGTCATCGGAGAACAATCCATACCCTGATGAATTCCAGAAGGAAGCCGAGAACCCATTCTCTAGCCCTGACTCCAAACTTTCATTTGTTCGAGGCAAGTCACTTAACCTCCCCGCTCCGCCGTTTCCTCCTCTATAAATTGGGGCTAAAAGCACCTGTCCGGTCTTGTAAATGAGAAGCATCAAAAGCTTTGGAAAGCCACGCGAGGCAGCCTCCGCAATGAACCCGATGAACTAGGGTCCGGGCCCCACACACGTGTGGACAGCAGCGCCCCAGCAGGAACCTAGGTTGCAGCTATACCCAAGTACCACTGCTTCTGACAAGCTACCACGTGAGTTCAGTGTGGCGATTTTTGAAACATATTTTGAAACATATCAGATGCTCACAAATATAATTTGTATGAACTGATGGCACTCACATGTCCATTAAAACGAGTAACGGACCAGGAGAGAAAAGTAAGGCAGCCCAGTGTGGTGCAAAGGGGCCTAAACGTGGTGCTCACCATGTCTGTGCAGGTAAGAGCAGGTCCACAGCTCGCTGAGGCTTCTCGCACGCAGGGCCACTGCCAGTCCTTAGGGCACCTCTGGGGACCTTCGGAAATGGGCTCGGCTTGCTAGGTGGCTTGCATGAGAAACAGAAAAACCTACCCCCTTCCTCCAGACGGACCCATCTGCACGTCCCTGGATGTTGGAGAGCAGGCTGCACACATTCCAGTGGACCAGCCTTTATCTGCTCCTCAGGCAGAGCCTTGGAGCCAAAATACACCCTGCAGCTAGTTGCAACTACACTCAGGGCCCTGTCCCAAATTTCAAGTGCATATGGCATTATTATCAATAATGTAATTGTACCTAATGTTTCCTGGGGATCTTGTGTACAGAGAGAAACCACTACCTGTTAGTAAATCCACCAGAATTCCTTCATTAGAAGCTGAGGTTTATTTAATTCCAAAGAGGAACCATGAAGTGAACCCTCTTTCCCATCTCACTTCCATGCCCTAGAAAGAAAGAAAAGAGAGCTGCAAGCAGTACAAAAAGACAGCTGGTAGGAGGTGAAGGTTAAAGCCTTGCAGCCCAGTACTCTAAGCAGATGACAGTGAACGCTGAAAGAAAAGGCTAGAAGACAATCGCCAAGCATCAAGGGATTTACAAGAACGATGCAGCCTTCAATTAAACTCTTTTGCTTAAACTAATCTTACAGTTCTTGTCATGTTCTCAAGTGAAATCCATTTGCAACTTCCAAAACAAAGCCAACAGACACCTTAGAATTCGTTTAGCAGGACAAAACAGTGACAACCACTGTAACTGGCAAGGACTCCTTTGCCTTTAAAGCGAGCTCGTCCCTCCAACTGGTGGCCTACAGGCCGCACGCAGCCCAGGACGGCTTTGAGTGCGGGCCCAACACACATTCATAAACTTTCTTAAAACATTATGCGATTTTTTTGTATGTGTGAAGTGTTTCTAGCTCACCAGCTATTGCTAGTGTAGTTCATGTGTGGCCCAAGACAATTCTTCTTCCAATATGGCCCAGGGAAGCCAGAAGGTTGGACACCCCTGCTTTAAAGGGACATTATAACCACAATACGACTCAGGCAATGCAGAATAGACACGGCCGTCATCTCTCCTCTCTCACTCGTCGTTCTCCAGCTCACCAAGCCTTTTCCCACTCCACTCCCACTCCGGGGCCTTCCAGCACGCTGTCCCCCACCTCACAGACCGCCCCCCATCTCCCACCTGGCTACCACTCTCCCCACCCCTCGGTTTTCAGCAACATTACTTCCTCGGAGAGGCCTTTCCCCCCACAGAAACAGTGTTCTTCCTGCTCTTCTCTCTCCTTGCCCACCACCCCGCCCCGTGTTTTGTTTCTCTCTCCAGAGCACTTACTGCAATTTATAATTTTTTCCAGCAGTACATATTTATGTGTTTATTCCCTGCCTCCCTCGTAGATGTAAATACCGAGAAGTCAAGAATCATTGCGGTTTTGTTCCCCCTTGTATGCTCAGCGCAGTGACAAGCCACCACACTCAGTACGTACTTCCTGCAGAAGGCAGGGTCGGGGGAGAGACCTAAGAGCAGAAGGATGTTGTGGGCCCAGCACTGGAGATGAAGTCAAACAGCTTTGGCCTGAGTCCAGGGGCTATATTTTCCTTTGATAAATTTTATAAATTCCAGCCGTGATTGAGATGCGCAATGCCCTCCTGAGGATTAGTAATCTGACATTTCCCTGATAAAACAACACACTGAAATACCAGGTCAACTGCTCTATATAAAAGAAATCTGAAGAAACATTTACAGGATGCCACAATTTCTGATCAACACAACCTGTCTGCAAAGCAGCAGGGTTACAAATGGTCTCTGTGCTCTCTAACTCTTACATTATTTTCAGATATGTTGACTGTAATCACAGATAATTGTAATAAAACCTACCCAGTACTTTAGAGTTTCAACAAGCACAAAGAAACGGTATTTTGTGAATGAAGGAGAATCCATATATACTAGGTTAATTTAGTCATTGTAACCATTTTACCCATAATCCTGTGCTTTCTAATCATACAAATGGGGCATCTGCAAAACACCAAGATCCAAAATCCCTTCCCTCATAATGCAACAAGGTCCCAGACTGCTCAATTCAACATCTGTTAACATGCCAACCTTTCCACATAAAATTTTCTAGTCTCTATTGCAGACAGCAAAGTTTTGCCAATAGCAATGAAAATGGTGACTCATGCGATCCAGTCCTGCCTAAGATATACCTTGGTGGTAGTTACAGCCTAAATTACTACAGGTTGATAAAGGTAAATGGGGGGTATGAATTTAAAATGCATGGTCATTGTTACTCCTAAATGCACTTTTCACTTTAAAGTTTCCCCCAAAATGACTTGAGCCTCATTGTCATGCTGCTTTCACATTTAATCCTCCCGCAGCACAACCAATTATGTCTTCCAGCCTTCCTCGAGCTGACTAAATGGCCCCCCCACATCTCTTTATCCTCTCATTTCTGGAATTGTTTTTCTCATAGAGCTGTTCACTGTGAAATTTTACCAAAACAACTGCCAACTGCCTAAACAATTATTTCATTTTTAGGAAAGTATTTTAGCAGTGGCTAGATAGCTCAAAGCATAAATGAGTTTTACAGTCTTCATGGTTTTCAAAAGTCATTTGGTGTCATTCATCTGTAATTTACAAGAGTAAATTGGCTGAGAAATTCGCTGAGCTGCCTAAAATTTCAGGAATCTCATGACTAAATCAGAGTGCTGCTGAGATCCTTCCTTATAAATCAGATTCCCAGGTTCCCATCTTCAGTTCAGTCACAAGCCTGTCATACCCACCTCACTTTCTGGGGGGAAAATGTCCCAGGCATCTCCGCATCCCAAGGGGGCCAAGTTTTGTGTATTACATGATGGTACTCCCAGTTGATCAGACCAGAAGTGAGCACAAGACCCAGGACAAGCAATGCAAAGATGGTTAAACAGGGTCTTCCAGAGGTAGTCTGACCAGACATACTGTTTTAAATAGGACAGAAAACAATGGTACTATTCCATTTCGAACATACGTACGGTCGGCCTACTGACACCTTGAATTTAGCCCAGTGAGACCAGGCTGACCACACGTACTGTTATAAATGGGACCGTACTGTAGTTTTCTGTCCCATTTAAAATAGTATATCTGCTCAGCCTATTTAGAGGTCAAGAGAGGCTTTAACCACTCTAAATTTTAACACTCTCAGTTACATTAAAAATAAAGAAATGACAAGCTATTTTAATGTCTACATTAAACAAATTAACATATCTAACACCCAAACACTTATGACTAATTATGCTCTTTATGAGACAGGTCACGATTTAGAAAACATACTAATTCAGTGTTCTACAGGCAGTATGTCTGTTAATGAGAAACAAATCAAAATTTGGATGATGAATGCCATCTTCTTTTCAACCCTGCCAGTTTTTCTGTGACTGAATGTATAAAGTTCATGTGGAGATAACACTCAAGAAATAAATCTGAGGCCTAAGCCAAATGGCTTTGCAGTCAGCCACCTCCACCACGCCGACAACATACACTATGCCCTGCTGGCCAACAACGTAGGACGAAGTGTTTAATTAGAAGTTCTACTTAAATAGATGATGGTAATTAGGCAGACCCTGATAAGTCATCACACCATGTTACAATAAGGAATCATAGTAGCAAACTCCTGCTGGTGACACCCCCAGGGCTGCCTCGGAGTTAGAACATTCTATCAACATAGTATGTGTGAGGCCTGGCCAGGGGACACAGTTTGTATCTCAGGTAGTCTTGTGAGTCCCATCTCCCTTGCTACAGTAGCCTAGTGACAACCCCTGCGACAGTTTTTGTGACCTTGGAACCAAGAGAGCGTGATGGCACACATTTCCTGGAAATTCTTGAGAGTCTGCCCCTGTGCAAAATTTATACAAGGCTTCTCCAAGGTGGGGAACAAATAAAATACAGTAAAATACAGTACTCTCCATCTCTCTTGTCCCCACCTTTATTCTGTTGCCTTTCTTTCTAGTCATGTTTGTTCATAATCCCTTAGCTTCTCTCTTCACTAAGAAAACCCAGCATTTAACTCTTATTATTTCCACATTCGCAGGTGCAGAGAGTTCCTCTTTCCTCACAGGGCCCAGCTGGACAGCCTCAGACATGCAGTAAAAACTTTCTGGGCCTCAGTCGCCTCTCCACATGAAGGGCGACCAGATGGCCTCTGCTCTGCGAGAACTCTATGCCATGCTTTCCATGCTTTCTCTCTCCCAACAGCAATTGTGACCAGTACTGTCTCAACAACAAATGGGACAAGATTGTTTCCATGCTGCAGAAGGAGAAAACAAGTCTGGGCTCCTCTCTCCGTGAAATAATGACACAGACTCTAACTTCCAAACTCTTGAACACTAGATAGTGAATCTTTTAAGAAAGAATTTAGGGGCAAAGAGAAGGTTGTATGTCTCACTTTGTACAGAAATAAATTTGTGGAGCCCACTATTCAAAGCAGCAAACACCAAAATACATGAAAGGACACATAAACTGTTTTATTCAGAGCTGGACAGTCAATGTCATCTCATACCTATGACATTATCTAGTCCGCCCTCTTTGTTTTATAAATGAGGACAGTGAAGCACAGACAGATTAAATAATTTGCCCAAAGACATCCAGCTAATGAGATGCAGGCCAAACACTAGAACCCAGCCAGGAATGATTTACTTATTGCCAAAAGGTATCAGAGATGTTAGCAAAGTCTGGGATAAGCTCCTAGTTGATGAGGACAGCCAAACCCTCCCACAAAGCCAGAACACAGGGTTAACCAGTGTACAATGACGCCCATGTCGTTGGCTCCCATGTTTCCATCCATGCCAGAGGTGACCCAAGTCACACAAGGCACAGTATCCGACTCCTTTCTAAAACAGCTCCAAAGTGCTCATGACCCTCAGATCCCAGGCCAGGCTTCCCACCTTGCTGTTACTGAACCACACACCATTGTCTTACGAAACCTCACTAAACCTCTGCAAGCCAATGCCAGCCACCCGCCGAGCAGCAGCAGCTGCCCCAACGACATCGCCGTAGGACCCCTCTTCCTGTTCTGGCAATCCAGCCCTGCATCCAAGCCAGTTCAGTGTCTGGCCCATCATTTTCGAGGCTCGGAGCTGGACAGACCCCAGATCTCCAAGAAACCATCTGTTACGAAACCCTTGTCCCTCCAACTTCACGACGGCATCTGCCACCATCAGTGGGTACACGAGTAGGAACAAACAAGAGCCTGCTGAACCAAAAATGTGGAGCTCTCATGGGTGACCTTGGGGAGGACCCCACCTCCTAGCCCCCGCTGACCCTGTCCAGAAACAGGGGAGCTACCAGTTTTCAATCAAACACCCTGAAACAAGCACCTCCCTGTATTCTGTCTGGCAGCATTAGCTAAGGCAAATGTTTAAATTAATGCAGGCCCAATATTCTGAAGCCCTAGAATTTTGAATCATTTCTCCATTTCAATGTACATTTATTTATTCTTCAATGACACTTTTCAAAGCAAAAGTCACAGTACTAAACGTTAAGTTCAGAACAATCACACTAATAATGCAGTAATATCCCCGACCTAAAACAGCACAAACTTATTTTGCAATTATGAGCAAAACCAGAATAAGACTGAGCATTCTTTGAAAAACGGTTTCAATATTACTATATTTAAATTCCAAGCAAATCCCAAGCAATTACAGTTGTATAATAGTCCTCATAATTAACACTGATTGAGCATTTACTATGTGCCAAACTGTTCCAGGATCTTAGGCTCTTTATGTGTAAGATCTCATCAAATCCTACTAACAGCTCTGTTACTCTCTCCTCCTTCTCTAAGTGAAGGAGAAATGTGGAGGATAAGTGGCAGGGTCAAGATTCAAACCTAGGCCTGCGTGACCCCAGAGCTGCTGGTCTAACATGAGCACACTGTCTTGGGGGAGGGAGGGGCTGTGTTTGGTCTATAGAATCAAAAGCTACAACTGCATTTAAATTGATTGAACTGCATCCCTCCGTACTTTCAGAGTTCTGTGTAAGTGAATGCCCTGAAAATTGTACAGGCAAGGAAGGGAAACGGGCACTCTAACACGTCCACAGCACGGATGTCAAGCCACTGGCAGCAACTGGAGAACAAGTAATCTGCGTGGCTGGCGAGGTTCTACGTGTGTCTGTCTCAGACTGGAAATTTTTAAAAGAAAAGAGGCTCTGAGGAGATGGGACAGTGAATCTCATTCTAAGTTCTGCAGAGAGTGTGAAGTAAACTCGATCAGCCCCACACAGCTGGGATACGGTCTATTAAAAATAAAAACTAAATCTGTATCCCTCACTACCTTCTTCACCCAACAAGCACAGACATCCATGAGCATACATACACTTAAAAGGATTGGCCTATTTAAACCTTCCATTTTTAATCCTGTTTATTCTCTTCTAGGGACTTCACTCAGCAAACACTTGGCTCCACTTACACTTACGTTGCTGGGTTTTATTGTAAGCGTCAATATGACTTGCCCTTGAGTGGGAGCACTCAAGACATCTCATGTCGTGTCAACCATCACAAGGCAGGTACAGATTCACTGCGGACCCACTGAGACCTTGAGGATGAAACAATAAAGCCACGGACCAGTGAGCATATGACTGTGCCCGGACCAGCTACACAAGCCTGGTACGTTTACGATAGCAAATGTCTTTCCATGCTCTACCTCTTCTAGTTCTTCTAGTTCTTCACAGCCTTCACTTCACAGAGTTCTACCAGGCCTTTATTATGTGCCAGCCACTGAGTTAGATGCTGGGAATACTATGGTGAGCAAAAGAAGCTTATCGTCTAGTTGCAAAGGCAGAAATTAATCCAATAGTGACACAAAGCAATGAGTGATTAACCGAATAGGGACTGAACTGCCGGTGGCCAGAGTCAGGGCAGGACAGGCATTTAGAGAGCTCCTCCCACTCTTTGATGGAGTAGTAGTTGAAAGGAGTGCTGAGGAAACTGTAACCAAAGAAGGCATTATGCTTCCAGAAAAATCTCAAGGAAAAATTATGCAGGCAACAGTAGTAGCTGTTGGATCAGGCTCTAAATGAAAGGGAGAGAGTCAACCAGTTAGTGTAAAAGTTGGAGATAAAGTTCTTCTTCCAGAATATGGTGGCACCAGAACCATTCCAGACGACAAAGAGTAGTTCTTATTGAAAGATGGTGACATTCTTGGGACCTATGTAAACTAAACTATTGAAATGGCACCATGTAAAGCTGCGCATTCCAGTGAAGTACTGAAATCTCATCATGCAAATATTTTCATGTCTCTCTCTTGTCGTAAACTAACGATAACAAACAACAACAACAACAAAAAAAAAAAAAACACAAAGGAATGAGTGACTTACCAAGAAGCTCTGTGAAAGAACACTAATTAACGAGCCTTGTGGCAGCTTTTACACACAGCTGCAAACTCTAACACTGCCCCCCTAAGGGGTGAGCTCTATGGCCCCTCCTTGTGAATCTGCGTGGATGACAACAGCTTCAACCATGAGAGTCTGGTGGGAAAGATGGCATGTGACTTCCAAAGCTAAGTCATCAGAGCCATGGAGCTTCTTGCGTCTTTTTATTTGCTGGAAGACTCACTCTTGGAGCTGTGACCTGCCCTGCAAGAAGTCTGCCAATCCTGAGGCCGCTCCACTGTGAGCCTCTACCCCACTATGAGCCTCACGAAGGAACCATGAGTAAGAACTCTGGTCCACAGGCGCCCATGAACTTGGTTTTTGAGTCACCTCAGTCCTGGCACCAGATACATGAGTGGAGATGCTCCCAGATGATTCCAGCCCCCAGCTGTTCAAATCATCCCGACCGAGGCTCCAGACACCACAGAGGAGACACCCATCAGCTTCCATGGGTCTGTACCCCTGAGCCGGAGGACCCAAGGAATGGATGTCACCTACCACCGGGAAGTTTGGGAGTGCCCCAGGCCACCACCTCAAAGGCGGCATGTGCAGTACAAGCGGCTGTCTGACACTGGGAAGTCACACGAGACGCTCCGTGAAAGTCATTTTGGAGCTGAGACCGGAAGGGTGAAAGGCTTCCAACAAATGGAAGGGGCGGGCAGGGGGCGCAAAGGACTAAAAGCAGGTGGCAGGCGCGGGCCCCGCGGTCGGCAAGAGCTCGGCTGGCACGTCAGCGGGCCAGGGCCCGGCTCAGAGTGACAAGGGCCTGGGCCGGGGCCACACGGTCAGGGCTTCGCTTCCTCACTTGCGAACGGTTAGATGTTCTGGAGGACGGCTGCTTTTGGGTTTGGGTTTCTTTTTTTAATTGAGGCAAAAAACTCACAACATCTAAGTCACTGTTGGGTGTCTGTGTCCGTCTACAAAGGGGAAATGTGGACACAGGCATGCACACGTATCACGCGACAATAAAAGGCAGAGACTGGGGAGATGGGTGCCAAGGAGTGCCAGAGACGGCTGGCACCCCATCAGAGGCGGGTGGGGCGAAAGGGACCGAGCCTCCCCTGCTGCTGCCGACACCGTGGCCTCAGACTTGTGGCCCCCAGAGCTGGGAGACAAGCGTCTGCCTGTGACCTCACTCCATCTGCGGTGTTATGGCAGCCCCGGGAGACTACTAGTCACCGTTTGAACCACTTTAAAATGTACAATTCAGTGATTCTCAGTGCTTCAAAGAAGAGTCCTGGCTCAGCACTACCTAACTCTAGAACACGGTCCGATCCCAAAAGGAAATGCCGCCCCTTCCCCTCCCCCAGCCCTGGCAACCATTCGTCCGCTTGCTGATGCCACGGCCCCGCCCGCTCTGGGCAGGGCCTGTAAGCGCAACCCCGCGTCAGGGACCTTCTGAGCCCCACACGCTTTCACGGGGCACAGCATTTTCAAGGTGCACCCACGCTGTAGCAGGCGTCAGGACTTCATTCCTCTAAACAGCTGAATATTGCATTTGTACATAAAATGTACGTACACACATTTTCTTTATCCGTTCATCACCTCGTGAACGTCTGAGTTGCTTCCAGATTTTGGCTACGACGAACAACATCGCTGTGGAACGTTCCTGTACACGTTGCACATGAACACCTGTTTCTAATTCTCTTGGGGGTAGCACTGCTGGGTCTGGCGGTTAACTCTAAGTTTAACCTTTTGAGGAACCACCACCATGTTTCCCACAGCAGCTGTACCCATGTCACTCTCACCAGCCCCGTCCAAGGATTCCCTGGAAGGAGCCAAACCAACGGGGTGAACATCAGAACTGTGCTTCTAAAAAGAAGATGAGAACGAGTTTTTGCGAAAGAACCTAAGTTAGTTTTGTACCGATGGATTTCACGCGGGTTTTAACACCTCCAGGCGGAGAGGTCAGGCAGGAGAGGCTGGGAGGCCCCGGGTTAAAAGCTGAGACTCAGCAGCGATGGGCACGGACACGATTCCTTACGAGGAAGTATGGAGTGTGAAATAAAGAGAGCCTTGGTCGGAACGTTTAGGAGCTCCAAATGAACGGTGGAGTAGAGCACAACAAGCCTAGAAGAAAGAGCTTGATAAACAGAATATAACAAAATGATAAATTGGTAGAATAAGAAACAGGAAGGTGACAAGCCAAGATAAAAGAGATTCACCAAACTAGTAAGAGATCTAAAAGGGGTCCAAATTCTGACACTTTAACAAAGAAGACACACATCATTTGATGTTTCGCTATATTATTGTTCTTCCTTTTTCTTTTTTTTTAGAAGGAGGGCGTGGTGGTGAAGAATGGTTTTAGTTCCCTCTGTCTTCCACTCTGGTTAAACCACTTCACCTTTTATCAGAACTGGTGAATCAATGCTCTTTAGTCTGGACATCAAACCTGTCGGACTTAAAGCAGACCTCCCATAACGGGTCTGTGTGGAAGCGTGTGGTTATGTACTTAGCAAGTTCCTATTGTGTCATCAAAGCATCGAAAGTGGGGAAGACAGTTGGACACCACTTCAAAGGGCCACTAAGAAACCAACAGCAATTAAAGCATTCCTCTGTCCCTGCTCCCTGCCAACAAGAAGGTTTGGGGGGCTTTTTTGTTTTTGTTTTTGTTTTTACAATTTAGCAGAGGCCAATCAGAGGTGAGGATCCTACGAAAAAGCCTATGAACAGCAACATCTTTTGTCCCATTTCAAAATGACAGTTTAGATGATTGGGTGCCCCAAAAACCACAGTTCCAGAGATTATAAAACTCTCTTTACATATCAATCAAGAGTGTAGCTAATCCTTTTAGGCCTGCATTGCAAGGAACTGAATTTTAACTTTGTAATTAGGTGAACAAAGGACGCTTGCAATTAAATAAACAGTGCCTTTAGAAGAGCACAGGAACCCGGCTGGCTACAGACCTGGTCCCTGCCCTTGGTTAGGGGGACTCCTTTGGTGACCAGCAACATTAATGCACAATCAGGAAATGAGAAATGAAAAACTGCATTACACTCAATGACTTTACTTGAATAAAACACAGACACACAATCCCATATTCACTCCGTAGTCACATCCTTTGAAAGATTTAATGTCACCAACTGACAGAGGAGGTGTGCTCTCAGAGTAAGTTTCAAAATCAGAAGGTCAGCCCAGGTCAGGCAGAAATCCAATTGACATTAGGATCCTAAAAGGTACCTTCTTTTGCTTTATATGAAAATTATGAAATTGGTTCCAATTGTATTAGCAAACAGAATCACTTTGGAAAAAGTTATAAAATCATTGTATGAACTGCACACAATCAGCCACATAGGCCAGTATTTGAGCCTGGTATATGGCACACAAGGGTTGTCGGGAAAGTCTCCAGCCATGTCACATAAAAAATAGAGGCATTTATAGCTGGATTTTTTTCGGACAGCCCTCATATATGTTATTCCAAAATTATTATCAATCGTGTTTTACAGACAAAGGTCCTGAGATGCAGAAGCTCCAAATCTTGGCTCTGTGACACAGAACTGAAATACAAACCTATTTGTTTTCTTAAACCACAAAGCTTGGACTGCCACTACCATACTATGCCTTCACGGACCTGTTGTGAGAATTATTGCTAAGAACTGTTGCATAATGATGAGAAAATAAAGTAAAAAAATAAAATACAGTGATCTTTCAGAGGAAAAATGATTACTCAATAGTACTTACTAAATAAGTATACTTTATTGTTAAGCGTTCTACAAGAAGTTGTTAATTGCATTAATTTAGTTTATTGTTGCTGATGGGGAGGTATAAAAATTTTAGATTTGAGGAGTAAAATTAATGTTGTTGCAGATACAGGGAGTAATAACATGGCAGGTGTATTCCAAACACCGTTCCCCACTGTGCATAAGGAAAAGTCCTCTTAATGCTCCTAGTGCAGAGAATCCATTTGATGATGGTACTTGGAGAGACTATAAGAGCAGTAACTAATGCTAATTAGAAGTTAATGAGGTAGAGCCAAAAACATTAACTTATTCCTTAATTCTCACCACAAGACCCTGAAGCAATATGAGCATCCTTGCTTTACAGAGGGTAAAACAAAAAACAAAGTGAGCAATGTTACATAAGTGATGGCATCCAACTTCAGAAAATGTTGGTCATAACTGCAGAGGACAAACAGCACACCGAAGACTTCAAATTCCTCGTTATTGACAGAGGCATAAATGAGCATATTTTTAGACACAACCAATCACAACACCCATCCCAAAACAACCATCATGGAAAATCTGTATCCCAGAAGGCAAAATATAATTTGAAAGCACTAAAATATAATAGCAATAACAACAACAACAATAGGAGGGGGAGGAGGAGAAACAGCTAATAATTGTTGAGTGCTTACGATACACCAGATCCCATTCTAAGTCTCATGACTGTTTTCACTCTCAGTCCTCACAATGAGCTTGTAAGGTAAGTGCTGTCCTTCCCACCTACGGGACATGTGGGTGGCCCAGAGTCACACTGAGAGTTCCAAGCAGGATTCGGGGCCCATCTGGCTGCAAAGTCCTTGCTCTTGACCACAACATTATGCCGTTGCACAAGGCACCCCTTGTTCTCATGTTCAACCCAAGGTTACCCGTGCAGGATTAAACTTAACTCACCTAGGAGAAGAAACCAAAGTCCCTTAATGGTTTGCCCTTAACACTGTTTCCGGGGCTCCTTGGGACACACGTGCCGTGGGCCCCTAGTATAATAAGATGCCAAGCCAGATCTGGTCCCCGCCTGCCCCAAAATACTCACTTGTACCTAAAATACTGATTTATATCTAAAGGACTCACTTGTATCTTTAATGGCTTCACCCAACCTACTCCCTGAATCCAATTTCCTCTTGAATACATTTGATAGCTTCTCTGTGAATGAATCCTACGAGAAGCATTCTCAGTCCTTCTAAAATCACGCATTGAGAGGCAGGAAAACAGCATGTCAGAGGATTATGTTCATTCCTCAAACACACATCTTCTCTTTCATAAAACAGCCTTACCTACTTAGAGATCTACCTCCAAGACAGTCGTAAAAAAAAAAAAAAAAAAAAAAAAAAAAAAAAAAAAAAAAAAAAAAAAAAAAAAAAAAAAAAAAAAAAAAGTTTTACTACCACATACAGATTTTTTAAGTTGAGTAATATGTTCATAAGAAATAAAGCAATAAGAGTAGAAACACTTCCAAGGATTTCCCATAAACCAATTATTCACTCATTCCAGAATCGCCTGTGACTGTATTTATCAACCTGTGCTTCACGAGAATCCCCTGGGGATGGCTGCTCACAGTACAGGTGAGACCTAATGAATTCGCGTTTCCAGCAAAGAGATCGGCGTCGCTCAGCGAGTCCAGGTGAGGCCTGTGGATCGGAAGCCATATGGTCCCCTCCACGGGTCACACGGGACCAACCACGGTGCAAGGAGCCCAGCATGCACTTGGTCTCCCTGCTTCTCCCTCTCCCTGTGCCCACACACCTGCTCGTCGCCTTTGCCCACCAGAAGTTCGATCACATCACTGCTCTTTTCAAAACTCTCCAAGGGCTTCTTCACGTCCCTCCCTGGTCACCAGCCCTGAATGGTCTCACACTTCATTCTTCCCACCACTCCCCGCTCCGCTCTGCTCCAGGCCCATGCTGCCCCCTCCCACAGCCGGACCCCTGAGACAGAGCCGGGGCTCCCCGTTGGCAGCCTGTGCCCACCCCCTTCCCTGCACATACCTGCGTGGCCTGTCTCCCCACTTCCGTGGGAGCCTTGCCCAATGACCACCTTCCTGGGAGGCCCCCCCTAGCTGCCCTCTCAAGAGCCAGCCCCTCCTTTTCCGGCGTGATGTCACGCTGCTTATCACTATCTGACACACCTGCTAGTTTGCTTCCTACCTTATTAGGTGTCTGTTACCCTCACTACAATACAGGCTTCATAGAAGCAGGGGGTTTTGTTTTGCAGTCTGTTTGGTTCTTAAATGTATCAAACGTGGCATCAGAATCAAAATGTATTTACGAAGCGAGTGAAGGAAAGACAGGAATGGAGCCCTGTGGGAATCCAGAAGAGCAGCCCAGCTCTCCGCAGGGCAGGTAACACACTCAGGTAACGCAGGCAGGTAACGCACGCAGGTAATGCACGCAGGCAGGTAACGCACGCAGGTAACTCAGGCAGGTAACGCACGCAGGTAACTCAGGCAGGTAACGCACGCAGGTAACGCACGCAGGTAACTCAGGCAGGTAACTCAGGCAGGTAACGCACGCAGGTAACTCATGCAGGTGACACACGCAGGTAATGCACGCTGGGCTTTGAAGAACGAAGAGAGAACATCCGCTAACGAGCGGCCTCAATCCCCAAAAACGTTACTGTCGTGAAAGGCCAGGAGGGAAAGAGGGACTTGCAGATTGGAGGCGCCTAGAAAAGCCAGGGGATGCAGTGTGACGCCGGCTCCGTTCTGCACACCCTCTGCGTGACTGGGGAAACTGCAGAAACTCGGATGGAGCCTTTCAGCACAGGTATGCAGTGCTTCTGAATATTCTTACAATTTTCCTATAGGTTTGAAATTGTTTCAAAAGAAGGAGAAGAAAAGAGGGGGCTGGAGAAATAAAAAAGGAACTAGGATTATTACGATGAGAATGGCATGCATTAAATAATCAGAAAGTGCAATGCCCAATGAATAATGTAGGGAGGAAAAGCACGATTTCTTTCAAATGGATCTCTCTTTCTTGCTCCACCATTCCTCTCCAAAACATCTCTGGGCCTGTATCATCTCGGATGGGAATCAGCCCAAATCGGGTCATTTTTCTTTAAGTGTACCACGAATAAGCCCTCTGGGTTACGGAGGGAGCCCAGAGCACAGCAGGTCACCTATGACATCTCTGGTCTCCCTACAGAGTACAAGCTTGATCCTCATGAATTGATGTAACTCAAAACATACTTTTTACATAAAAACTATAATGAGGTTGGAAATCTAAAAAAAATTTAAAAAAAGGATATCTTTGAACTGGGCTGCTGTTGTAAGCCAAAGAGAATGATTACACATAAAACAAGAGAAGGGAAACAGAGCAATAGCACTGAGATATAAAGAAACAGACTGACGGAGATTTCTTTGGTAACTGAAAGTCGCAGGCAACACGCCTGGGACTTAGACACCAGTATTAAAGGACCGAACGCTCCTGCGAGCATCTACAACTGCCCGGGCAGGTCCAACCCCATTACGACAAATGTCACAGCCACGAAGAATCTGAGTAACCCAAAGTGTGCCTAGTGAATGACCTCCTGAACTCGGGGTACAATATCTACCCGCCCCATACACACACACACACACACACACACACACACACACACAAAGTACAGACATGCAAAACAAATGCTATACCAAGGGCTGAGGAGAAGTCCCCTGACTTTCCATAATAAGGGACAAGGCTCGTTTTAAAATAAGGGGTGGGGTGGGGGGGTTAGCTTGCACAACTTTCCAAGACTACGTCTACAAGAACTGTACGCCCAAATTGTCAACAGGCGGACGGAAGCAGGACTTGCCGCCAGAGCAGGCGGCCTATGAATAGACACAGCTCCTCCTGCGTCCCCTACGCCTCTCCGGGCGGAGGGGCGCGCCACGCTCTCTGGTATTGTTTTCATTTGAATTTTCTTCCAAAGCCCTGAGCTGAGAAATTTCTCATTTAAGCAATAGGGAGTTCCACCTCCTCCAGGACAACGGTTACATCTGGCGACACAGGCACTAGTCTCTGGCCAGCCCTCAGCTGGAGGCCAGCGGCTCCCCTACGCAGGGCAGGAGCGTGGCTGAGCCTTCCCCATGCTCCCTGGCACGTGCGCACCTCTGACCTTCCGGGGCTTGGTTTTCTGCCTGGTCCCTCCAAGCACATGAATCTGCACAACCCCAACTTTAAAAACACCACCACCATCACCTAACTTCCTAGGACACCAAAACTGAGCTGTATTCTTATACATTCTGCCCGAATAAGACCTCAGAGAGCAAGCCTACGTTGGTATAATCATGCACAAGGTACACTCACGTTTTTTCCACGGCATTCTCACAAGCATCAGTGCAAGGAGGCAAGATGCGTCATTTTTAAATGACACCACTTTGCTTGGAAAGTCTCTTAGCTTATTAAACGTGTATTTGTTTTAGAAGCCCTCTCAGTGAGTTCAAAACTAACCATCATAGTTATGTATATTTTACCGCAATTTAAAAAAGAAAAAGCAAACTACTATAAACACACATACCATCATGGAAACAAATAATAAATGTGACTGCCCTACACTGTCAAAAGAATGACTATTAAAACCTCTTTCTGAATATTTCCAAATCTTCCCGTTGCAGACCATATTCCATACAATCAGCTTCGGGCACAGATTGTTTGTGGGCGCAGGACGACGCCCCCGGGTCGGGCACATGCCTCTCTGTGCCTCAATGTCTTCCCCGTCAGTCCAGGCTGACGAGGACTGCGGACACCCGCCTCATGCAGCCACTGGGAAGACGGACTGAGTTCATATACAGAGCAGCACAGAGGACCCAGCATGTCCTAGGTGCCACATAAGCATTAAAAAGAAACAAATGCTATGGCCCAGCCTTGTATGACGTGACATGCTGACCGGACTTGCCCGAAAGTTACGTTTTTCGGTGGAAAACATCCTCGCCTGTTCTGCTTTGCAGCATTGAAACACTGTTGTACAGTTTTCTATCCAAAGAACTTCCATTATTATCCATTTTACTTGCTGCTAAATCTCAGAAGTCGTTAATAATAGTGATTTCTCCAATGGTGTACGGTCGACCCCTCTAAGCACTTAACAGAAAAGAATTAGCTCTACACCAGATTCCAAGAGATAGAGACTTATCCAAACAATTATCCAGTTTAAAGAATAAAATCTCCAGGGCAGTAAAAATGCAGCCTTCAAAAAAAAACTCAATGTGGGAAAAGACAAGTATTATTCCAAAAGGTAGGGCCTTTTAGTGAATGAATGAATAAATGAACGAACATCAAAGCGGTGACAGGCTGCTGACCAGAAACTTGTGCTTTAAAAACAAAAATCAGACACGCTGCTTCTGCTGAAGAGTCACCGTCGATCTTCCAGAGCCAGGTAATATCGGCGTCTAAAAACCTCGTCTAGCCTTCCCCGGGCGCATTTACACTTGATGTGCACGACAGAGGCCCTGCCCTCCCTGGTTTTAAAAATCCAGCTGGGGATCAAAACAAACTGAGATACACCAAGGGGTAACCTCTGAGGATCAAGTTCAAAGACAGGCACAGCCAGGGCAGGCTGCCAGCGCCTCAAGGTGAATGGAAACAGGACAAAGGAGAAGGAGCCAGAGAAACAGCTCTGGGGCTGCCTGGGGGACACGCGGCGCCGCTCTGCATCCTAGCAAGCTGGTGGGGTCTGTGTGTTTGTTTTGTCTGTGGTTGGGGCGTGGGAGGCAATGCAGCCCTTGTTCTGCTCAGCAAATCCCAAAACCTCAGAACGCACAGCAGCATCGCCTGCTCTGAAGCAGCCCCTCCAGGCCCACGCCACCCTCAGGCCTGCACGCCGCGTCCTGTTCACGTCTTTCTTCCTTGGAGCGGAGAGATCCTAAGTCCAAGAATGATGTGAAACCACCGTGGACTGTGGCCCCAGGCCGGTACGCTCGGCAAACATCCCTGGATCGAATGAGTCACAGAAAGGACCCCGGAGCCAAGGCGAGGGCTCGGCGCGCAGCGTGGGGGAACCCGGCTGGGCCACAACCAGAACGGGTGCCGCCCCCAGCATCCCACACCCGCCTTCCCTGCTCATCAAGCTCGCGGCAGGAGGAGCGCCTCGTCCTCGAGGAACTTAGAGTCCACTTAGATCACAGAAAGTGCTCGAAGGAAGCATTTTAAGTGCTCTATTGAGACAGTCACTTATTACTGAAAATGTGAAGACTTCCCCCCTTTAAGTGAGATGTAGTGGTTTTTACAGGCGAAGGACTTCAAGATGACATTTGACGGGTGCTTGTCACGAAGAGCAAACCAGAGTTCACTGGGTCACACCGAGGAAGGGGATGAACCTACTCAACGCCCCGGCTTTTGCTTCCTGGCGGAGAAACGGCCATCTGGTCGGCTGAGCAGATGAGAGGCGTGATCGTGGTTCTGCGGGGATATTTCTGGTAGGCAGAGAACACAACATGCCAGAACTTAAAAAATAAAAAAGAATCATGTAATTCTGATTACCTCATTTCACCTTTTTCTTCCGCCAATCGGCATGTGGTCTGTCGCACATATTTAAATGACAGAGAGCCCCTGCAACCGCTTTGCTGAACCATCCTACTGGCAGCACCTGTGCAAGGCCTGCACATTCCCGCACATTCTAATGCTCTGGCCCCCTCCCGAGACACAACCTTCACACCCAGAGGTGGCAGAAAAGCAAGGCAGGCTGGATCCCGCGTCACGGAGCCCATGCCCAGCGCCCTTTAGGTCCACCACGGCAGGCGTGTGACCGTACACTGCATCTCCCGTCGGCGGGGTGGCTGTGCCTGTACCCACACTCAGGCAAAGGCACCACGCTCACCTGTGCGTCTGTCGCGTGTTTTGACTTCCGGCACCTCTCCCGAGGGCAAGACCAGCAGGAAGGAACCCACCACTTCCCCGAGGGCCCAGTCAGGCCCAAGGGGCCTTTGTGCTGCTGCTGTTTTGAGACCTCAGGCTATGGACTCTGGTACAAATGATCTTCAGACTAGTGTGACAAGGAGCCCTTTAACCCTTGGAGGGAGGGACCCAGCAGTCCCACTCCGTTCTTCAGAGTCTTCTCTGAGGCCGGCGCCAGCCCACTCCAAGCCAGAGCAAAGGAAACTGTGTCACTAGGGACCTGGCCCAGAACAGACCTTCAAAGGCAGAGCCTCCCGCCACTTTCCAGGTTTCTTTTTTTACAAGATCACTTGGCACTGTCCATGTCACCTTTTGAGTCTATGGGTAGGCAGGGACACTGAAGCATGGATGGAGCATGTGTGCCCACAGGACAGCCCTCCCCCACAAAAACCCCACGGCCAACTGCAGATCAGCGTACCCCAGAGTGAGGACAGCAAGGACCGTGCGTGCCCGCCCAGCACACTGCGACAGCACCCCCAGCCCCTTCCGACCCGAAGCGCGTCAGCCTCTGACTGCAAGCAGCGCCGACCTGAGCCTCCCTGCCTTTGTGTCCCGTTTCTGTACCCACCCCCATATTCTAAAGTCCCAGGTGCACAGCGAACGTCTTACCTCTTCAAAATGTTCAAAACACGCACGTCTGTCTGTGCTGTCGGCGCTTCAAGGACATAAAGTATCTTCAGCCGGGATCGGAGCTTCGCAGCGGCCCCCTGCCACCCGGCCCTGCGCGGGGCTCCCTGCCCGACAGGCGAACGCTCTACCTGCGGGGTGTAACATCACACCCGGGGGATCCTTCAAACAGATTCACTACATACGCTGCCATCCAAAATGAGTCATTTTCAACGTGAAAGGGGACACTATTAATCATTACATGGAGACTACAGGTGTCCAACAAAATTGTCACTGAAAATCAAGACCTATTGGGCACTTCAAAGGCCCTCCCCTGGGTGCTGAGGTGACCATCAATGTCACATTAAATGGAGCAGCCCCTCCCCACTCTTGAAGCTGACTGATGAGTGCCAGGTAAAGACAATCAAATAATCACCCAACTAAGTAATAATGATCTAACTTAATTATAAGGGATGCTCCAAAGGAAAAGTCTGGGGTTCCACAGCTGACCCTGATTTGGGGGGAATCCCACGTGTGCTGGGAATAGCACAGCTAAAGGCTCTGACGCAGAGAGGACTCCAGGGAGAAAGGCAGGGCAGGAGGGCCGGAGTGAGGGAGGAAGGAGAAAAGGGGCTAGGACGCCAGGTGGGGCACAGGAGCAGGAAAAGGAGACGGTGTACTTTAGGCTACACCAGGGACAGTGGGATGCCCTGGCAGCCACTCACGGCATGGGCGTGTCATGCTCAGAGGTGGGACAGGAGGACCTGGGATGGGGTAAAAAGTGGACCAAAGGGAGGACAGCAGAAGGCTGAGCAAGAACAGGAGGCCAGTGCAGTCAATGGTGGTGCAGATGGACTACTACTAGGCTGACCAGACACACTGTTTTAAACAGGACAGAAAACAACAGTACTGTCTTGTTTCTAGACACCTTAAATTGAGCCCAGTGAGACTAGGCTGACCATATGTACCCCTTGAAACAGGACAGTACCATTGTTTCCCATCCCATTTAAAAGGGGACATCTATCTGGTCAGCCGAATAAGGGCAGGTGTGACAGAGATTAAGAGGTGGCATCCAGAGACCATGGTAATGGGTGAGAAGGTCGCCAAGATTCTGGCACAGGCAGAAAAAAGGGCCTGAACATAGACACCTCTGCCTTGTAATATTCACACAGCCTCAGAAAATCCATCCCACGATGTTAACGTGAAAAGCAAATGCTAAAACTATCCAACTCCATTTTTCCCTCACCCACAAATCAATAATCTTTCAACAATCTAAGCAAGACAGATTCACCCAAACAACTCAATACTCTTGGTGTTTGCTGTGACCTCTTCAGCTACATCACCCAATAACACAGTTGAAGTTATTAGAGGCCTGAGTGACACAGGAAGTTTGCCTTCCATCTTTAGAGATGTTCAAATCTCACATACTTTCTAGGATTGAACATCTGTAAAAATCACATGTAGTTCTTGTTTATTTCTTCTCTTCAATGAACAATTTTGTTGATAAACACTTAAAAATTACTCGTAGTCACCCTTCGAGAGACTCTGATAAATGGAAAGGAATCATTTAGGTTACAATGGCTACGCTACCCTGTACCACTACCCCCAAGATTGGAATTTCATGAACTATAATCACAAATAGACCCGTCTCCAGCCTCTTCGATAATGTCAAGCCATGAAATCCGTGCAGTTAAACAGAAATAATCACAGTAAAATTTACTAACAACTGATACTCGGGTCATACCCTCCCGTTTGTGAAGTTTGGATTTTCTTCAGTGGCCTTGATGGCACAAGCAGGTAAATACACATTCAAGTACCATGATTTGTCACAAGGGCTCAAGTGGTAGGCAGTGACAGAGCTCATCTATAATGCCATCTCTGTGACAGATCGGTACAAATCGCCTTTTCCTTGCCCTACAGAAGCCAACAAAGGAAACTAAGTGAGACCAAAGTCTGGATTATAATATTCAGTTTCCCTGCCCAACAGTGTTGCATCCCAGATTTTCCATAGAAGTTTCCATTTGAAATACTGAAATACTGCCCACTGACATGCACATATATGTCCTGGTTTTCTTTTTTGAGTAATCATATTATTGGCAATGAAATAAATTCATTAAATGTGGTTTGATGTCTATGCTATTATAAAAGAGTTGATATAAAAGAAGTCCATATATGGGGGGGGGGGGGCGCGGATCCTTTTTCAGGTGCTTTGTCCCAATTTGAATTTTTAAAAATATACAGTCACCACCACTTTAGTTTATCAGACATACCCCAACACACCCAAGAAAGTGTCCCAGAAAGTGTCCAGGAAGCACAAAGGAAGGGTCTGTAGCACTGAGAGGAAAGACATTACCCTAGACATGCAAAGTGGTGCCAGAGCTAAATCTCTGCAGAGAAAGACCAGAACAGAGGTGGTGAGAATTAGGTGAAGAGGAGTAAAGAGACTGTAAACCCAACTGGAGCGGGTGGGAGAAGAGGCCAAAGACGTCCACCCTTCGCAAATCCTCTAGGTTTGAACTAAAATGGATCGCTGACGGCAGCCAGGCTTGCCGTGCTTCCAGGGAGAGGGGTGCAGGATGACACAAGTGCGAGCAGAGAGAAAGCCACAGGTAACAGGCGTTTCTCTGGACCCCAAATTCTGCCGTCAGCCCCCCAGTCCTGCGCCAACACACGTCTGCACGTCAGAGAAGGGGGGGTCAGCAGTTCACATGTGGCTAATGCTCTACTGTTAACTACACACTCACAATCTCCCACGTACTCACGGCTGCATTCACAACCATTACGGAATGCCTTCTGGGTGCCAGGATCTGCCGAGACCTGGACTGAAGCCCCACGAAGGTCCTGTCCCCCAGTGCAACCAAGGGTTCTTGCGACGTGGATTAAACCTACTTTTCAATCCTAGCTCTAGACATCATAGCTCGCGCTCACTCTTGCTCTCTCTGCCCTCAGAGACCCAGGCCTTTCCCCCGATCACTGGCAACCCCGGGGGCAGCAGAAGACAGTAGCCGGGGCCCGACCGACGGTCACAGGGTCTGGACCCCACCGGCAGGCTGAAGAACTAAAGATGACATAGTGACTTATATTTCAGTTCCTGAGCCCTAAGGTGGAATGACCCCCTGGCGACTTTCCCATGAGACCAGAGGGACACCAGAAAAGACCTCAGAATGTCCTCAAGTCCTAAAGAAATAATTTAGTTCCCTTACCTCACCTCCCATCAATCAGCTCTCACACCGCCCAAACCCCTAACCGTCGCTGTTTTGTGCTTTGGCCCCGTATGATCTGTAACCAACGCCGTCGGGGAGTTCGGGCTTTGGGGCAGTAGCTTCCCGCTGTCCCGGAAAGCGTCGCTCATCAATAAAATAGCCAGCATTTCTCCATGGCGATCTCGGGGTCTAGTGCTTGGCTCTGCTTGCACCAGGTGGACGAACTCCTCCTGTGCTACGACACCAGGACCTCAGAGAGCAGGGAAACGGGTGCCAAACCGAATCGGCACCCGAGACGGCCACTGTGGCAAGCCCCTGGGGAGGTGCAGCTCCAACAGCAGAATGCCTGCATGAGGGGGGGACTCGGTGACCGATGTCTTTACCTTTTCACTATTGCTGAAAATGGTTCCAATGGTGGATCTAGCCAGACAGGATACAATCCATATGACTTAACAGCTTGTAACACTCACAGTTTAATAGCCAGCTTGCATTTTAACCATGTAAACCCACCTTTGATTTATCCTGTAGAAAACAAACAATGTGCTGTGAATCAAAGACCATCAGGTGGAAAATAGGGTGTTAGAAAGGAGTACAAAGATTACAAAACAAAAAACACACGGCCCGGAGCCACTCAAACCAAAAAAGGCGGCGTGCCAGGCTGGTACTCTCTGTAAGAGCATCCCACAGACCCCTTCTGGAGACGCCTTCCAACCGGCCCGAAGAAAACAGGTACACTTCCCAGTATTATAACAGACTCTAGTGGGGGGTTTAATGCTTTTTAAAACACTTGTGCAAAAGCTGTAAGGATCCTATACTAACACTCTAAGCAGCCACATGGGGTGTGCCTAAGTGATGGGGTGTGTGAGGAGAGAGGAAGTTTAGCAAAGAGTTTCCAAAGGTTATAATTCTGGACCTAACTCTTGTAGAGCAGTTGCAGCAGCAGAAGCATCAGCGAGTCAGGCCCTGAGATTAGTGCTGTGCACTCATGACATTCTCATTCTCTCTAACTTCCTCATGGCAGGTCCCACACACTTGGTAGGAAGTAGCAATAAGGGAAATGTCATTGCAAAGAGAGGGACGTGCAAAGTCAGAGAGTAAACAAACGTAGGGCAGTTCACGGGGCGCCAGATCCCAACCCCCAGTTCCCACAGGGTGATGGGAAGAGGACCAGGTGACACCCGCATACACATCTGACTGCATCACAGCAGAGAACCCCTGAACTCAGGGAACCTGAATATTTTATAACGGACATTAAACATGCCTACCTCTCTGCTCCACAGGTACGGACGGAGGGTAACCAGTAGGCAAGGTCCCTATAACAATTTGGCTCTAATCCACCCAAATAAGAGCCATTGAAATATTTATAACAAGGGAGTATGACACAATCAGACTCGCCAGGAGGGGCATCTCTGCAGTATAATGGAGAGAATGGGGGAGGGGAGAAGGGGGAAGGGAGTACCTCATAATGTAAGTGAAAAAGAAGGTCATGACGAACCAAGGCAGGGACAGGTGGGGAGAGGGGCATGAGAGAGTGCACTGATCAGGTTAAGACTGACCAGGTATCACTGACTGCAGCACTGTTCAGGGTCTGAGGTTTTAACCTACTCAGAAGCTCACACGTTAGCCCACCACAGTTTCTGGAATGCTAGCAGGAGACACAAAGCTCCCGGGTCAGACACAAAGCTGCTGGGCGAGACACAAAGCTGCTGGGTCAGACACAAAGCTCCCGGGTGAGACACAAAGCTGCTGGGTCAGACACAAAGCTCCTGGGTCAGACACAGAGCTCCCGGGTGAGACACAGAGCTCCCGGGTCAGACACAGAGCTCCCGGGTGAGACACAGAGCTCCCGGGTGAGACACACAGCTCCCGGGTCAGACACAAGGCACAGTTTATGACAATGCAGCAGCAGTAGCCACAGTACCAGCATTTGTGCCTGTCCCCTGAAAAACAATTCCACAGGACACCAGAGTGTCCACATAGTGAACTGCACTACAAGACGGGACCCCTGAACTTAAGGAACCCAAATTTTTCATGGGTTATCTATCTTCCAAGGCTTTTCACTGTACCAATATCTTTGAAAAGACCGTCCAGAAGAAGATGTGCAGAAATATGAGAGATCTGTAAGAAGGACCTCCCACCACACTCACTCTGAGGAGTGAGGACCCAGCAGTGAGATCCACACCCAGACATCGTGGCGCCGAGTCTCACTAGGCCACGGCCTTCCACAGTTCAAAATTCTATTACACAGAAGACAGCGACTTTGGCCAGGGGAACGGGGTGTGGGAATGACACACGGGTCCTCCAGACTTCCTTGGAGGTTGTCACCTCGGAAGGAGACAAGGAAGATGCTGGCCACTGCCTAGCTCTCAGGACGGACGTCCTCGTGCTGTATGTCTCAAACCTCGGACGGTAAGACGGAACTGGGCTGCCGTGGCGGGCACGTGGTCTCTCCGTGTGCTCGGAGGAAGTCCGCTCCCAAGGCTGCTGTTAGCCCCACCTTCAATCCGCCCTCCAAATTTTTAAGTGTTACGTGAGAACGCATTCAGAATGAATACAAGTTTGTATTTTAATACTTGGCCTTTATTTCCTACAATTACTTGCAGAAGTATGCCTTAAATAACTTTACATATAAAAAAGATATCTATTAATCTGTGCATTTAAATTAGCAAACACTTCACATAAATAATTAAAATAAAGTTTAGGAACTGTATGAAGAAACTGAAAAAAATCTGGTTGGCAGTCTCTTAGCGACTAGTATCCTGGTTTCAAGAGTCAAAGGCAACTGCAGACAATTAGTTCACAAATGAGCAGGGGTGCTCAAGCCTGGTCATCATCAGCACACGTGAACAAATGGCTTCAAGACCGCAGTGACAGAGAGAGGGTCGGCAACGGCAGGGCTTTGGGGCTCCGTGGGACCACTGAAGAGTCAACCCTGGACCTAGGTCTCTTGGCCTGGTCTGCAAGGTCCCCAGGCACCTGAGCAGTCCTTGTCAGAATGAGAAACCTTCTCCCTCAGCAGAAGCTCCCCAGGTCCCCACGAGAAGAAGCCCACACCCTCACATCTCCACCACCATCACTGCCAGGTTCCTCCCCCAGGGCTCCAAGGCTCAGGTGGCACTTAGCACACGAAGAGCAGTGTCTGAACCCATTCCACTTAAAAGCATCACTCATTTGATATGCCACTTATTTAAACCCTTGGGTGGCTGCCCAAGGCACACAAAGCTACCACATGGCACAACTCCCGGGAGCATCACACATGTCCCAGGGCGCTGTGTGGTTCACAGCCTGTGCCACTATATGTGGCGCTGGCCCTTGGGCAGCACGAGGGTCACTCCCCATTAAAATCCACTTCCTGACCAATTTTTTTCTTAATCCATGAACCACGAGATTCCAGCAGTCACCATGGATTCAAATTGATGGCCGCAGGCAAATTAATCATTTTCACATATTATTAAGCAAATGAAAAATATTTAGAATCTGGTTCTGACTAAACCCCAGTAGAAGGCACGTTGGACACAACAGGAGTGGGGTTGGAAACAACATCTCTTCTCGGGTTGGTGCTCTGAGAGTCCCCTTTCCATTGAGAATCTTGATGCCAACCCTAATGACCATACAGACATCAGTGTTCCGATGGGGGAAGGAGCAACTAACTATTGCAGATAACAGGCAAATACGCTGATACAGATACAGTGCAAAGAAAAAAATACACTGCTCTCAACAAATGCTCTTACTTGGCATTCAGCAGCGGCATGGCTATTAATTATAAATGCTTCTCTAAATTGCCTCCACCAGCTTGGAGGTGATCTCAGTGTCATTTTCCAATAGGTTGGTTAACTGATTGCTTGAAAACAATTCATTCCGCCAATATCAAAAAAGCAAACAGAAATTCTCTTTTCCCGTCCAATTTCAGCAGAGCCAGGTTGTTTGTGTGACAGGCTCTTCCTGGCGCTTCTCAGCTCTGGCCCACTGCCTTGGCCTGGACTCCCCCACCTCTGCCTCTTCTTTCATGGCCAGATGTCTGACCACCTCTGTGTCTTGCCCTCCCCACCGCCTGTGCCCCCTGGGGCTGCCTGGGCCCCTCTGCTCGCATTGCCCACCATACCTAGGGCCTGTTGTTGTGCATTCTCCCAATGCACCATGCACTAGCGTCAGTGTCACGTCTTACCCAATCCGTATCCACAATTCTTGGCAAAGATGTCTTGGTCCCCTGGAGACATACTGGCCAGTGGCAGAGATACGAAGTGCCTGAGAAGCCCTCAGCCTGTCTCAGAAACCGGAGGAGCCACCCGCCAGCACCTCCCGAGCCACACCTGAGACCCAGGTGATCACGGTTGGAACAGGACACAGCTGAACGCATTTAACTGGATGTGCCTGCAACCTACACACAATACACCTGTGCTGGGCTTGACTGGCTTTTACCCTACCTACAGGTATTGAATTAGCCTGCTACTAAGGGCATACCTCGTTTTATTGCACTTTGTTCATGTTGCCTGTTTTACAGCCTGAAGTTAAGGCCCTCCAGCGGCCAAAAAAGCTTACGACTCGCTTTATTGGGAGACGCGCATTAGCGCAGGGTCTGGAACCAACGCCATAATCTCTCAGAGGTATTCCTGTATTTCAGGGGCGCTGGCAGAGGCACACGTCTCCTGGGTCGGAGACTAAGGACTCTTTTATGCACAGTACAGCAGGCAGCACGAGCACCATGTTTGTGTCCCTTCTCCTAGCCCCAAAGTCCAACGGGCTGGCGTGGAGGGGCCCAGCTGGAAGCTGGATGCGCTGCTTTATGTTCTCATCACAGCGGAGGGACCTGTGCTTTGGGCACCCACTGCTTTTTTACTAAGCAGTGAGATTGCTCTGCTTTCCCCGAGAGACATCCCCTCATTCTTGAAGCCTGCTCGCTGCAATCACAACCCTAAGAAATGGCCCTGAAAAAGAGCATTCCTGGCACACCCAGCCAGTCATGCAGAAGCACAAGAGACCCATGGAGGAGCATCTCCAAACAACCTGTTTATATTCCTAAATTTAGACGGCTGTCCTTATGGGGTCCAGCAATTCCTCCGCATGAATTCCCTTTACGCTCTTCACGTCATGGATTGCAAAAGCAGCAATGTAGGCCCCTCACTGGAAAGGTACTTCGAAACACCCCATAATTTCATTGCTTCATCCAATAATCCAGTGTGGGACCCTAAGCATAGCCTTCCCTCAATCCAGCGGCCCGGAGCCCTTCTTTCTCCTCCTCCTTTCTCTTCTACCTCCTCGAACTTTGTAAACTTTAGTACGAGAAAGTCAGACAATTAATTTGGCGAACTCACACCCTACAGAAAGTGCTGCATACCGCATTGCTGAGTATCACGACGGCCTATGCACTGACGCCAGCGCCTAGTCCACCCTTCGAAGCAATTTTGGAACTCCTTTTCTGGAACGGCCATCAGAGCTGTCATGGTAACCAAAATCTGACCATTAAGTTAGCCACCTTGCCACCAAGCACTTATGTTGGCAGCACCGGACAAACGACTCAGTAAGTTGTCCAGGTTATGGCATGAGTCGTTTGTATGGTGCTGCCAACGTAAACACACGAAGGCAAGTTCACAAACTTAACTGTCAGATTTTGGGGACGACGACAAATCTGATGGCCATTCCAGAAAACTGCTTTGAAGGGTGGACTAGGCACTGGTGTCAGCACACAACTTCCCAGGGGAGTCCTTTGAAAGTGACCGTCGTGATACTTAGTAATGAGGCACGTAGCACTTTTTTTAGGATGAGTTTGCCGAATTAATTGTCCAACCTCCTATGTTTAGAAATGCACAAGAAATCAGAAGATAAATAAATTGTGGACAGGAGAAAAGCTGGTCTCAATCTATGCAAAACTTAAGTTCCAAAAAATGTTGTCCGCACAGCTGAAGGAGGAGAAACCATTTCTGATAGGCCAGACAATGAAAACCCACGAGGCAAAGTTCCACTTAACAAGTGCTCACACTCTGAAAGGCAGTAACTTGGGGAAAGATGGCAGCTTTCTTTCATTCTAACACCAGTGACTTTTCGAACTTACATTTTTTATTTCCTATACAGCAAAAAATAATTTAAAACTCCAGATTCCTTAAAGTTCAACAGCCCATGAACACCATTTGTAACAAAAATGTGTAGGCATGTAAATATAAATTCAATTAGACCATCTGTAATTACCATCAGAATAAATTATATATTAATAAATTAAACTTCATAAACATACCTATTTGTGCAGAACAGATTTTTGCAGAGGGGCCCAGATGGATGCTAATTTTGTTCCTAAGCCAAGAAAATTACTTTTGCTTCAACTAAAAATGCATTTTAGGTTTCTAGACATATTCATATCATTTTTATTGGAACTGTAATTTTCTGCATATACTGCCATTTAAAAAAAAAAAACTGAGGTAGGTCTGTGACCTCAAAGTGACCCCCTAGGCAAAATATGAAAAATGCTGGTATTTGTGATATGGAAACAGAGGGCTGGCTGGTCAGGTCATGCCAGGGATGAGCACGGTGGACAGCTGCAGCTAAACGTCAGAGGAAATTAGGGTTCAAGAGAGAGGAGAATGGAGCAGCTGCTCTGGCTAGAAATTTCTCAGATAGATCCAGTTGCCAAAAAAAAAGCACGAAGATACGATATCCTCCAGTGGACGAAGGAGTACAGGAAACAAAGCTCGGCATGAGGGAAGAGCTCTATCATACAGAATCCACTTCCCCAACACGGAACGTTGAGGCTCCTGGACACTGACAACACTTTGCCCAGGTGATAAAGAACCAAAATCCTGCATGTGTCCTGAGTAGTCATTTGTCCCACACACTTGATTACAATATTGGTATTCACTAAGCACTCACCCCTCTCCAGCCCCGTGTTCAGAGTTGTGCAGGCATCTCCTCATTGAGCATTTACAATTTTCCCAGAGGTAGATACTACTGTTACCCATTTTTTGCTGAAAGGGAGCAGTTCGGAGTGATGAAGTAATTGTTCACGTTCCACAGCTTAGAAGCGTCAAGGCCAATATTTGAACCCCCGTAGTCTCACTCTTAATAAACATCTTACATGTTGCAATATTCTGTGCATAGCTGTGGGGAAGGGCAGGGACCAGGGAGGCAGGAGAATTTAGAAATAGATTAAGTGCCCCCATTAAAAAATAAAAAAATCAACTCATACTATATGGAGCTCATCAGTAGTGCAAAACAAACAACAAAATAAGTTCCATGGGTATACACACTCGCATGCATTCAGTAATAAAAATACCAACTAGGACATGTGTGAATTCAAAGATTAAGTTCATCACCACAGAATCTTCAAACACCCAATAGTTTGTTTAAGTGAAATATGAACAGTATTAGAGATGACAAAGAATTTCAAATGATACCTGTGCCATCCAGCTTAATCTATTTAATATGCAACTTCATGTGCACATTAATTGGAAGTCTTTGCATTTCTGCTAACTTAAAAGCCACATATGGAATCCATATGAAGGAGTTTTTGAGTCTGTTCATTCCAAAGCATGAGAATAATACATAATGAATAACCTGAATACTTACTCAACATAAGCAAGGTTGATGTTAATCACAACGACTGCGCCAAAACTGCTTAGTAGAACCAAATGGCGTCAAAGTGCTGGGACTTGGAAACTTGGGCAATCAGTGTGCACAGAGCCCACAGACCGCTCGGGCCGAACGCGGACTTCATCCGAGTTCAATGCATAAATGGTAACCAGATGCCTTCTCCTCCGTCCTCAGCAAGACAAGGAATCCACGAGGCCTCCCGGCCTCTGTGCACACGCTCCCGGAGCAGCGAGGTGGAGGGGCTGAGCCCGCTGAGAGGCTGCGCGCCCAGAAGAGCAGCTGTTCTCTGTTTTATAAAGTGGGGGCTTTGCTTAGAATTTTGCTTGGAAGGGAAAAAAAAGAAAAGGATTCCACGACTGAGAGGGAGGGAAAAGGTGGGGAAAGGAGGGCTAAGTGATTTTTTTAGGTCCCTTTTAACACATAAGTCCTAAGGTTATATAATCAGGACAGCAGAAGACCAATTAATCTAGGATAGTTCCAATACAAGGGCACTAAAATGACCCACAGGAACACTAAATTACGTATTTGCTTTCCTATTCAAAATAATTTCAACCTTCTGTTCTTTCATCAGTAAGTTAACCTTTTTAAGGAGAGAAAGGGATCCAGCTTTCCGAAAAGCAAAGAACCTGTCCTCCCAATTTGGAATTAAAATCACAGAAAGAAGTGGGAAGAGAAAGGAAACATTTAATAGAAAAGATGCTTAAAATTTAAAAACTGCACTTGAAAGGTTCTTAGCAATAATTAATGATCTGCTGGTGCCTCCAGCTAAGATGTAGTAATTTCATAGTTCAAAGAGTTTATTTTCTAATCTTCAATCTAAGAACAGAAAATACAGTAACAGTCTTGTTTTTTTTCTGCTTATGTCTTAGATGCTAAACCTGATCTCTGGTTTTTATTTTCAACTTAAAAGAAAGTTTCATGTAGTTTGCATATTTACAGTTTACTGTGATAAAAAATTTTAGTCTTTTATCTCAAATTAAATTGTTTGGAGGTCACTCGGTCATTTACATAGCTTTTCTTTCTCCAAAGAGAACACATATCTTCTTACCAAAAATATCCAAGGATGTAGATCAATATATAGTATCGATTTTTTTTTAATCCAAGGATATATACCAATTTTTAAATGGAATACACATGTATTTCACAAAATAGAAAAGTATTTCGATCTTCTTTTTAATGACCTCAATCCTTTCATTTCTAAAATATTGATTCTGAGAAATAGCCAAAGTGCCCTTTGATAGACGACTGGATAGAGAAGCTGTGGTACATATACAGAATGGAATATTACTCAGCTGTAAGAAAAGATGAAATATTGCCATTTGCGACAACATGGGTGGACCTGGAGATCTCATGCTTAGTGAAATAAGCCAGACAGAAAACACCAAGAACCCTGACCTCACTCACATGCGGAATATAAAACTGAAAGCAACAAAGAAAAAACAAACAAACAAAAAATTCATGGACACAATCAAAAGCTTAATGTTTATTCAGGGGCAAGTGGGGAGGGGGCGGGAGAGGAGGCAGGGGGCGGGAGAGGAGGCAGGGGAGCCGAATCCACCGTGGTGGAAAGACAACTCACAGGGGGTGAGGAGCACCTAAGGCAGCAGACAGACGATGCACTGAACAGCTGTACACCTGGCACCTATGTCATTCTTCATAACCAATGTCACCCCAGTAAGTCTAACAATAAAAATATTTAAAAAATAAAATGAAATACTGATTCTGTTATTTTCTAAAAGATGAGTAAAATACTATTTTTGCAACTTTAACACAATAGTTTTAAATCCTCAGCAGAGAGCAACTTTGAAACTCTCAAAGCACACAGCAGAAATATTGGGGGATCATGAACTCTTGCAGACTCAGACAAAAATGAAAACGCCACATATAATTACATCATCTAGCCATGTCTTCATTCAATTTATTCTTTCAAAACTCAAAAGATGAAGCTAAACCAACTGGTATTTAAAAAAACACTATTTTCCCTGGGATTCCAGTTATGAGATTAAAAAAAAAAAATACTAAGTAGCATCTGGGCACCAACAATTAAACAGAGGCCCAGAACGTTCTCAACTGCATTTTCCTGTCTACCTAAGGTCATGTCGAAAAACATTTAAAGCTAAGGGTCTGTTTTTGGTTGGGTTTTTGGGGTTTTTGTTTCTGTTTTTGTTTTTCAGTTACTATAACTCTCTTTTTTAACAGTACACGATTCCTCACCCAAATGCCTCAAGCAGATTTATTGATTTTATTTTTTTTTTTTTGGTTGTGTGAAATTGATGTTTATTTACAAGGTATTTGTTCTGTATGTTCAAAACACTTATTCTGAATTTTATCCTGAGGGGGGAAATGCCAGCAAAGTCAGAAGAACTGCTTAAAAGGCAGTGACGGAAAAGCACATTTTTCCTTTACAAAGTTAGTAACTGAGGTTTGCTAAATTCAAATCCTCGTGACAACTGAAACTCTAAAATGTTTTGTTGGTGGTGGTGGTGGTGGTGGTTTATTTGGGAGTATTTGTTCACTGCTCTCAGAGCATTTGACCAAGAGTCTCCACATTTACTATAATTGAACCAAAAGAAAAGTATTATTGGGATTGTGGTGAATTTCTTATCCATTAAAAAAAAGGGTGTATTAATGTTGCTGGATCGTTTTCACAATAGAAAAGCATAAAATGCCCTATTCTAAAAAATGCATCATATACAGGCCTCATTCCAAAATTAAACATCATCAATAGCAACCTGAAGGAAAAGGAGGAGCAAGTTCCCTGATGGTGCAGTGGCTTAAGGCTTCAGCGCTGGCGCTGTCAGCGCTGCGGCCCGGGTTCGATTCCCAGCCAGGGAGCTACCCACATACCAAAAAAAAAAGAAAAAAAAAAAAAGAGGAGGAGCAGAGGTGAGCCAGTGAAAGACGAGTAGATTTCTTAAGTACTTGAGGTTGACTTCCTACGTGCCTGAGATCCAATTTTCCAAATGATTTCCATTTTGATACGTAAGATGTAGCTGCTCACAGGGCCTGGGGTTGTCAACTTCTCAGAAATTGGGGATGACCCTCTTTTCTTTCCCCTGATAGGAAGTAGAACCTGGACGAGGCAGAAATTTCCACACATCCCCCCACCCACCCACTTCACCTCTGGAGGTCCATCCAGCTCACTAACAGGCTTCAGCTTAGAAATGCACACCTTCCTGAGAATTACGTAAAAGCAGTGTCCCCCAAAGTGTGACTCCCTGGTGACCCAGGGTACCAGAAGAGACCACGTTAGAATGAAGATAGCATTAGATGACTTTGAATAAGAAAGTCATTTCCTTTCCAACTCTCTTTCAATCCTCTGGTCTATAGTTAAGGAGAAAGTCTCCATTTGATGCCAGGATACAGAACACCCCCGTCACTTGGAACCTCCACGGTAACAAAGGAAGATCTGTGTGACTTCAGCCTGCCAGCAGGCACCACTAGCTACCTAGAAGTTAATAAGTCACATTATTGTCATGGCATGCATCTGAATGGTGACATTCTTCAAGATTCCTTTTTAAATAAATGCATGTAAGGTTTAAAAACGGAGTCAATTTAAAAGCAAAGAAGTTCCCTGAAACTCGAATTGAGATCAGTGGACCAGCAATTTCCATCTGAGCTGGGAGTTTGTTCAAGGTGTCAGATCTTTGGGCCCTGTCATACCTACTGAAGGAGAATCTGCATCATAAACAAGATCCCCATGTGCACAATAAGATCTGAGAAACTCTGGAGTGGCTCCAGAGTTTGTACAAAACCATGCAGGCAGTATGCACATGAGTGACCTCTGAGATGCGCTGCTTTAGATCAGCAGTGTCCAATCTTTTGGCTTCCTTGGGCTACAGTGGAAGAAGAAGAATTGTCTTGGGCCACACATAAAATACGTAACGCTAAGGAAAGCTGATGAGCTACAAGAAATGTCGCAACGAAGTCTCATAATGTTTTAAGGAAGTTTATGAATTTGTGTTGGGCCGCATTCAAAACTGTCCTGGGCTTCATGTGGCCCCACAGGCCTCAGGTTGGACAAGCTTGCTTAGATCAGGCACGTCCAACCTGCGGCCCAGAACAGCTTTGAATGCAGCCCAACACAAATTCTTAAAACATTATGAGGTTTTTTATTGCAACCTTTTTTTAGCTTATAAGCTATTTTGAGCGTTAGTGTATTTTACATGTGGCCCAAGACAATTCTTTCAATGTAGTCCAAGACAATTCTTCCAATGTGGCCCAGGGAAGCCAAAAGGTTGGACACCGCTGCTTTAGCTCATTGGGTGGCTATCCTCCAGACACTCCTAGAAATCACTGAGGTCAGGACAAGGAGGCAACCTGAATACTTTCCCAAAGAAGAGTCACAAACCACCAATGGATTGTGAGATCAATGAGTGAATCTAAACCAGCAGGGTTAGGGGTGTGGCGGGTAAGCTAAAATTACTTTAAATAAACTCTAATATCGTGTCATGTTACGCAGATCATTCTTTTTTACCAACAAATACTGTAGTAAAAGTCTACTTAACCCTCCCCAGCATCCCTCCTCCTCCACCTTCAAGGGCTGGTGTTTCCTGCATGCCTTCTGCATGAGAATGAGTGACAAGGCTCCTTGCACTACTAAGTTACCATGCCATGGCCTTTCCTTCCACAGCTGAGTGCAGTTAGAAGATTATGCTAGGAGATAGGACAGCCTGTGTCTTCTGCATCAGGTGACAGTATAAAGGCAAAAGAGCACAGCTCTCGGTGCATCTCATTAATGCCCCAGAGGTGAAGCCAGGCAGCCACTAATTCACCAAGGTGTGTGGCTCATTTAGTCGACGATCCAGGTAGTTCAGGCCAAAATCCTAGCTGTGCACTAACTGGAAGGACATGCAAGGGGAAAACATGAGTTAACTGTATCGCTGACTTACGTTCACCTTTAGAACCTAGAGAATTTGTCTGAAATACAAAGTAAACCAATGATCAAACTACACAGGACTTATACCGTAACAGCTAAAAATACATAGTTACAGTCACCTTGATAGTTCCAGAATATCCAGATTTAACAAATGTTAATACAATGTTTCCATTTCCCCACCCCCAGGTATGAGGCTGAAACAGGACTTCCCAGTACAAAACACTAATATGAGACAGTTTGGTTTGGCAAAGAAACTGAAGAGTGTTTCTCACTGGGCAAAGAAAAATGGGTAAATTAACAACAAACAATAGACACGAACTGAGTCTGGTATCCATGATAAGAATTACATGCCATTCATTTCAATGAAAAGAACATTGTGAACATGTGTTAGATCTTTTTCCCTTTAGTTATTTTGAGAATGTACTTATGTTGGCTGAACATTAGCGAGAACAAAAAAATATATGTTACAATGTAAGATTATTATGATGGTTCTGAAAGAATCAGAAAAAACAACCAAAAGAACTGATGGGCGTTGAGGAAAACAGAATAATAATTGCTAATACCGCTTACATATTCCAAGCAGTGTATGCATAGTAACTCCTCTAATCCTCATGACTCCAAGTTAGTTGTTAGGTCTTAATACTACTATTAATAACATTAATTAACACTACAGCTAAGAATGCCATTTGACAGATGAGGCAGAGACTCAGCCACAAGGTGAGGGAGGAGCCTGTCTAAGGTCACAAGCCTGGGGAATGGAGCTTGTAAAACTGGAGCAAAACTCCAGACAGGCTCCAGGTCCCAAGGCCTTCACTCCGTACTCCGCCGCCTGCCCACCACCAAAGCGCTAGAACATCCGTGTCGGGATGAACCCTCTCTCACGCTCTAATACTGTACTCCGGAGTCTTCCTCAGTGAAGAGGCTGGCCTACACTGATCCAACTATACCTAAAAACAGGAAAATGACGTTTTGGCATTAAATGCTTCAACAGTGATTAAGAACTGTAGTACTTACTTGGCAGAATTAAGTTTTAAGGCTGCTCCAGGGGAAATATTAACAGTTGGGGGAAATTTTTGTTGGAAGCAAAACATTCTACTTTGAGAAATGCTTAAGTCAAGTATTCCCCTTTTATTTGGACTACTTAATTAAGTAAAATGCATTAAAATAGCTGGCCTGAATACTTACTAGAACACCAGCTGTTCTCTCCAAATTTTTAGAAATTCGAGCCTTAGTGCCAAGTCTGATATAGAAAAAATTTTCAACAAGTAAGAAGGGCCCTGTGCCTTGTAATACTTATCAAAAGAGTGAAGAGTAGCTGGAAGAAATACAGAGTATCACTAAGCCTTTTCAAACTGGGGAGCCAACATGTTTTACCACCCACTTCCAAATACTATTTTGTTACTGAGGTTAGTGAGCACATTACTTAAAAATTATACCTTGCATTTCATAATTAACGACCCTTTATATACATACAGATAATATCACTGCTAACTACAGGCTCACACGCCATTTGCGTCTGGCATTGCTTTTAGGGGTGGTGATGACGACGCCCCAGGTAAACAGCTCAGAGAAGTAATTCAGACTTCCATTTCTTTCAAACAATGTCCTCTTTAGGAGCCCAGACATATTTTATTTTTTAAGGGAGGAGGGGAAAGGAAGACCTCAAGACAATAATGAGAAAATTCATTATACACACTCCAAATATTCTACAATGGAACCTTTTAAAGAAAACTGGTAACTATTGGGGCTGGGTCTCCCACGTCCGCTCTCAGTGACAGTGCAAAATTCGATAGGAGCGAAGAAATGTCCCCAGCGTGACACCCAGCCTAGGGCAGTCAGCAAAACAGCCAGGGAGGTGTAGAACGCCACGCACCCCCCCCCCCGGACCCTCCAAACGCGGGTACTGAACGGGGGGCACGGAGGAAGCCCGGAATCCGGGCTGCAAGGCAGAGCACCCTGGACAAGGCGCCGGTTTTAGGAGGGGGGACAGTTCGCTGTCTGGGCTGAAGTGTGCAGAACAGCAAGGCCCAAAGAAAACGTCTATTGTTTTCATTGCTGCTGCCGAATAAATAACGGGCTTCTATCCCCGTACGATGCTCATTTTTAGCATATTAATTGCAACACAAGAGGTTCCTTTGGCAGAGATTTTCTCATTTTGTTCTAAGGGCTTACTAGTTTAAAAATAAACTCGCAGTTTTGGATTAATAAAAAAATTCCATGAGGGACAACATACACCACTTTTTTTTCCTAAGCAGAGAACACTAGCTTCACGAGCTGGTGACATCAGCTACCCTTGGGTCAGAACGCTCTGCTGCTCACGCCCAGCTCCCCCACGTGTCCCCTCCGAAAAGCAGTGGGAAAAGGTCCAAGTCTCTTCGAGAAAAACAAGTTTCTCAACCCCAGCTCAGGAGCAGAGTTACCTGCAGATGAAAACACAAACAAACACAAACACAAACACAAACACAATACCTATCCCAGGGCCCTATCCCGGCCTACTGAATAGATTACCTGCTGGGAAGACTGAAATTTACTAAAAATTACTACTTATTCTGCTGCATCCATAAAGCAGTAAAATACCAACGAATCTTACAGCAGTCACCCCAAGTTAGTGAGGGGCGGTCACCCCAAGTTAGTGAGGGGCGGTCACCCCGAGTTAGCGAGAGGCACCTCCTACGTACAGATTCATACAGAGGTGAAAATGCCATCCAGGTTAGGAAGAATCTTTCTTACACATGACTTGACCACCAAGATTCAAAAACATCTGAAGGCTAGAATGGTGGTTCTCAAATGTGTGCTGAAGCCATAGTCAGCTTTTTTCAAGCAAAATCCTTCATGGTATCCCAAAATATCAAACCTAATGGCTGACTTTCTCTGGGGACAAGAGAGGTCACAGATACTCCCACTCAGCCCCTGCGCACCCCAAGGAGTCCTAGGGCTCCTGGTAGCACGGTTTGAAAAGCAAGACATTTAAATGAGATAAATATATCGTCCTAAATCTAAATTCAAATCATTAACTGGAGGGTTAGGGTTCTGACTAGCACTTTGCCTAGGGATACGGGTTTAACCGAAGTTCAGATGAAAAGAAGCCCAGAACAGGGTATCAGAGCCTGAGAAGGGTGAGAAGGGTGTTCACACTGGGCTGTGGGGTAGGGGCACAGCACGGCAGAGCACCAGCAGGTAAGGAGGGCAGCCGTGCGCGGGAAGATGGCTACATGCAGGGAGAGTCATCAAATAAGTGAAGTGTTAAAAGTCATGGGAGCCAGGACTCTCACTGTCAAAATACAGAGAAGGAAAAACCTAGAATACACTCTGTGGTATCCGACAGATAGGGAATTAGGGCATCACTGTGAACTCATGGGCAAACACATAGACAGATGTAGAGGTGCAGGTGTGAATGTGTGCACGTGTGCAGGCGTGTATATGCACACATATACCCCACTGTTCTGCCCACTGAGAGATCCCAGGGCTGGTGATACCTTCGTAGCAACAAGCACACATGGCCAGATCTTGGTTTCTAAATACCATTCTCCTTGGAGAAATGGCTGATACAAAACAGATGACATCAGAAAATGACACGATGAGTTTGGGACCTCTTGTTCTGCCAGAAAACAAAGTACTCAAAGAATGAAGGGCGTTAAAGGGCACAGGAAGCAGCCGAAACCGACGGCCACTGCCTGCCAAAGCCAGACCGACCGAAACCTCAAGGGAATGAGAGTAACAGTTGAATTAAAACACAAATGAAAAAAAAAAAGAAGAAGAAGAAACCATAAGCTCTTACTGATGTAAATCAATTAATTCATAGATCGAACATTGATGAGGAATGAGCTAGTTACCTATTAACAGTTTCAAAGTCACTTGTCGCACAATTACAAAAGGGGTAAATTAACTTTACGGTAGAGCAGCTGGCAGACACCTCTTTCATCCAATGGCCAGCATCAGTGATGGCAGAAACAGAACTGGCACCGGATGGCATGCAACGAGACCACGGCACCGTTTCTGTCATTTTCCTGCCCAAGACGCAGAGCCCGAATCTAAGAATGAAGAAAACTGTAGACAAACCCAGGCGGAGAGTCACCCTACCCAGCGCCTGGCTTACGAGCTCTAAAAACACCAAAATCCTGGCAGCGAGGGGCTGAAAGAAATGAAAAAGACTTAACTCAATACAATGTGTGTTCTGAACTGGGTTCCTTGGCTTTACGAACAACTGGGAAACCTGAATGAGGTTCTGGGGTTAGATGACGGTAACCTAGCCATGGTGGCCCCCCGGTTTTGGTGACAGCACTGTGGCTATCACGGAGAATGTTCTAGTTTACAGAAAATGTACACTAAAGCGTTGGGGTGGTAGCCATCATGCTGGCAACGTTTTTCTCAAATGATTCAGGATTAAAAACAAATTGTCCCCCTTGCAATTTTTCTAGGTGTGAGATTATTTTCAAATAAAAATTAAAAATCACCAACAGTAAATTAGGAGGGAAACACGTGACATCCGTGTGAGGATAGATGAAACTCTCTACGATTAAAGTGGTCTCAAAACAGGGCCACACTTGGAAGGGTTGGCGGGATGATAGAGAGACAAGGCTTCATTGACTAGGAAGCTGGAGAAGACGATGCCTATGAAATTCCAACGATTTCATCATTCCTTCATTCAACAAACATTTATTAAACACCTACTGTGTTTCAGACAACGTGCCGGACACCGGGCTTCTGAAAATGACGGCGAGACAGTCCCTGCAGCTGAGGCCCTTGTAATGCAGGGACACACGATGGTTTAGCAGTTAGAAATGTTAACGAGTCATCAGTGTTACTATAGAAAGGAGCATGTGACTCAAGAACATTGTCTTTAATAATCCAATTTTCTTTTATGAATTTTCAACAGAGTACACAATAGTTGATTATTCTCTCGTACCCTTTAACAACCTTTCTATCCTAACATTTTTGTGCCTGCGGGTGGTGTTAATTGAGCATATGGAAAAACTTGATCACTATTCAATGGTGAACAGATGTAAGTAACTTACTTGACGTTTTATTTTAAAATTACAAGCATCTTCTGAAATAAGGTTCAAAGGAGAAGCGAGGGCGGTAGAGATTGGAAGAGACTTAACACTCCAAAAGTGACCCCGGACGTGTTCTTCAGCGCCTCAGAAGTCACCCCACGTCTCCGTGCTCCAATTCCTTCGTCTGCCACAAAGATGTCACAATAGGCCTGTAAGCGGCTCGGAGACGCTTAGAAGAGCGATATCGTAATTATAAAGCTGTGCCAAGGCAGGTCGCTCTCCCCTTCTGCCGTGGACTATTGCTGGGGCCATATTCAGACAGCGGTCCCTCTAAACGAGCTCACCTTGGCAATGCTATGGTGAGTGGAACACGATTTCCAACCCTTCCCCTTGGCGTCACTGCAATCTTATAGTCTTGTCACCAGGCGAGAACGCCTCAGCGCCTTCTCACTGACCCGGGAGTGAGCGGCCGCACCAAGCAAGTCGGCACACTGGCTTCCCCCACGGAGGTCTACACACCTTTCCTGCACTTCCCCCTTATGACATTTTCATAACCATATTTAGCTTTCTTCCTACCATCTCCCTGTAATTCAAAAGGCAATTTAGACTCCCATATGGTTGCCATTGAAGCTAACAGATGTCTAGCAAATTAAAACAAAAATTATGACTTATAAACTGCTGATGTATCATCATTCCAGAGCATCTTACAATTTATAGTGTATCATAAGATAAGGCTTTCAACATGATGCCCCCCAAGCTTCCCTAAATCTCTCTCCTCCTTGCATTTAAGCCCTATGAAAACAAATTAGACACTACACTCTGCCATCAACCCAGGATAAACCTCCACCTAAAGACACAATGTAATATTTGTCAGTGCATCAAAGAGAAATTGGGCCTTAGGTATCCCAGGCTGTCCTAATCCTCGTACAGCAAAGAGAACAGAAAAATGACTTGGTTCTCCCAAGTCAATCAAGGCTTCCACTGATCCGCAAGAGCTTCTTCTAATAAGTAATGATTAAATCTACTAAATCCATTCTCCTCGCCTCCTTGCAGATAAGGGTATCACCATGACCTGGCAGGAACGATGCCAACATACCAGGCTAAGGTATTTTAGAAATCAGAAGTCCAGGATGGAGTGAGTATTGAAATCTGGGGATAATAACAATAATAATATTCACCATTTGTTAAATACTGAGACACCGTGCTAGGCAATACGTTATCTCATTGACTCCTTGAACCTACAGCTCTGATTAGATGATGTTATTTTACTTTGTAAACAAGAACTTAAGGTTCAGTGCAGTGGACTGTGTTTTCCAAAGATAGCCACAACCCACATAACCTAAACACATGTCCATCAAAAAAAGGAATCCATTTCTTCACCAACCCCCACTGGAACTGAGCAAGCTCAATGCGGCTTTAACCAGTGGGACCGATGAAAATGACCCTGGACCAGTTCTGGGTTTGGCATTAACCGGCTGGAAACTTCCTCCAGTCTCAAAGACAGGAAGAAGCCGCATGTAGGTGCTCCAAGAGACAATCCTAGCTGAGTTCTCAGCAAGTATCAAGTGCCAGTCACGTGAGTGTGCCGTCTTGGGCACCCCATCCCGACGACCTTCAGGTAACCCCAGGCCCGGCTATATACCTCCCTGCAACTGCATGAGAAGTCCCAAGTGCCCAGATGAGCCTAGTCCAATCACAGAACTGTGAGATATAATAATAAAGTGTTGTCTGAAATCACTGAGTTCGGGGTTGTGGGTTGTGGAGCAATAGACAATCAGAATACTGAGATTAGTTGACTGGCCTAGGGAGCAGTTAAGTGTTAGAGCCGAATCCAAAAGGGTCCAGAGAGAAACACCTATTAATAGTGGGTGACGGGATGTGGAGGTTCAATACCCAAAAGCAGCAACTGCAAAACAAAACTCCCTTTTTCTTCCCTCCCGCACCCCAAAGCAGCCTCGGGGTGTTCTAAGCAACGTCCTAGTATGGTGACAACTCCCTTCTAGCTTGTGTTCTTCTGCTATCAAAGAGGGAAGGTGAGATTTCACCCCACCGCCCTCAGATAGCTGATGAGAAAGGAGCCATACAAGACTGACTTGTTACTCAGCATATCATTGCAAGTGCTACATAAAAGGGTTCAGGTGTGACACACGGGACTTGAACTCTAGTAATAAAAATATATTAAATGGCTCACGGGACTACATCTGAGATTCACAGTGGGGACAGGGCAAAAGGCATACAGTACCAATAAGTGAATAAGCCAAGAAGAAATTAAGGAACGTTTTTGGTTTTAATGAAAGAATCTTTGAGGAAGAAATGAAGTAATAAAACTGATCTGCAGACAAGTCTCAGTACGAGAACAAATCTATAATTTAACCGATATCCCACTGCATGCTACTCTCATTGCATACTGGTGCCCATCTCTGTCCTTCTCTTGCCCAGCATACTGGAACTCAATAGACCCCTCCTTTTTCAAACTAGAGAGAACCTCACGACTCATCCATCTCCTTCATTTTAACAGCTGAGGAACTGGAGCTAGGGCAGTTAGCTCAGTAGCTCCTTAGTAAGAAAAACAAACTCCTGGTGCTGGTGCAACTGTAATTTCCGTTTTTATTCTACCAGAACCTAACCTCAAAATGTCTTCAACATAGTTCAGGTGTGTCCCAGCATCTCACACAAGAACGTGAAAGACTGGGAAGCCATGCTCTCGGTTGTCAGTCCCGTCCTCGTCACCAAGTGGGCGGTTTCAGGCAGCCACAGACAGGTGGTGCCTCTGTGGAAAGGCAAGGTGAGCAACTTTGCAGGGACAGGCTGCCCAGCTACTGACCCCAGCTCTTCAGACACCAGCATCTCAGTCTGCATTGCTTTGATCAAATATCATGGCTGGTGACCATCGCCAGGGACCAGGATCCTGCCAAAGTGGAAGATTTAAATGCCGGGTAATTTTGAAGCAGACAGCCGGATAGGAAAGTTCTGAGGGCGGGGGGCGGGGGTAGCTGCGTGGAAGGCTTTAGGCAGAGAAAGGAGGGGTCAGGGTGTACACCAAGCTGCGTAAGAGGAGTGCCCTTTTAATGCAGGCATCTGTGTAACAGTTCTGCAGCTGGGTTAGCTCCAAAGCCTGCCTCTCTGCTTTTGGGCTTCCCATAAAACACCCCCCAGAGATGAGGGCTTTCAAAATCAGGTACCATATGGCTTGATTCTGGAACTCTATGCAAGCACTCTGTCATTCTTTGAAGATCTCCACAATTCTATAGATTTTGCTACAACCTAATGGATAGAACATACTAAATTTACCTCTGTACACGCTACAAAATTATACCAAACTGTCAAGGAAACAGGCCCAAATCCCTTTATTTCTTTTCCATCTCCTGCTATGAAACTGCAGAGGAAGTCCCTGGGAGCTTTTTGTTGCCAGGCAGCGGAAATGTGCAACTTTTGGAAGTGTTCAAGTAGAATCCAGAGGCCTGGGCTCACACCCCCAACAAGGTCCAGTCCCAATTCCATAGTCCCTGACCCTCAAAGTCACAAGTTTTCAGTTCAGATAAAAATCAAAACATCTCACTCAGAAATGTGACTACCCACCACGTTTAAACACTCCCAGCAAGGGTGGAAAAGAAAAAGAAGCAAAGCAAGAAAATAATTTCTTCTTTCTGTATTTGTAATAGTGTCTGATTGTAGGGGGGATGACTGCTCACAGGAATTGTGTACAGCTGCTGGCATCAAACTGCCTGTGCATGACTCGATATGGCATTTATTCATGAGCCCCCCTTATTATCTTTATCAGTCCTGAGGACAGACGAGGAGCTGACACCGAAAGGAGTCTGACCCTTTCCGTTTCCTTTTTGCAAAACATGCATGACCAATGCATGATGCTTGATAGACAACAGAAAATGAAATAGCCTGGTACATGTGTGGTAGAAAATAAAGACTATAAAGAGCTGTATTGACCACTATTCTCGTAGATGTCTACAGCAATGGCCAAAATGAAAGGCAATCAGAATAAAAACACCCTGTACTCAGACTGCTTTGGTTTATTATTGATCCCGCCTTTGCATTATTGTTTATCTCCCATTGGACCTACACCAAACAGCAACTTGGAGAACCCCTCAGAGAGCCACCATCTTTACTTTCCATGGGGGTGGAGGGGCGCCGGTACCGCAAGGAAGATGATGGGATGGGGTGCGATGGGGTGCGATGGGGTGGGAGGAGGGGGAAAAATAAAACGGTCTTGGAACCAACGCTGCCCCCCTCGTCCTAGTGAACTCTTTGTCTGGTTGCCGAACACGTTTGTGAGATCGAGGAAAAGAATCCAAACAAAACAGAAGAGGAGGCGCAGCAGCCTCGTTGCCCTAGGTGCCCAGCACATTGTGGTGCCAGCAGAGCCTGCTTGCAACCTTGCGTTCAAGCATTTGCTCTCTCGGTTCCCCCTTAAAACACCGCTTCCCGGTCGCGTTTCTCCCAGGTTTCCCCCCAACAGCACGCTCTCTGTCACCCCTCAGAAGAGGAGGACGTGGGGCACGAACACATGCAAACAAATGTTGATGGTGACTTGCTATTACCCTAACGATCATACAGAGAGACATCGACCCCTCCACCCCTCGCGCCCACCAGCCAGTCCATTCTGCCCGGGACGCGCTCCCCAGCCCAGAGGAAGGGCTGGCAGGCGGCGTTATTTACGTGCACACGCCAGAGCCCTGCACGCCGCCTCTGCATCCCACACAAAGCCCGCGCCCGCGCAAGGACAGCCGCGCCGGGCTCGGCACGGACCGGGCTGCACCGGCCCAGCTCCCGTCCCATCGCGGCCCCGTTACAAGGTGGCCCTCGGGGTCGGCTCCGCCGGCTTAGCCTTCGCGACCACGGCGCCGCGCTGCCCAACACCCACATCCCAGCGGGAACCAATCGAACTCGCGTGGTTGCTCTCTTCTCGGCTGCCTGCCCCCCCCTTCTTGCCTGCGCAGCGCAGCTACTCGTCCCCTAGAAAGCGACCCCAAGGCCCGGGTGTCCCCTCGCCGGCGCGGGTGTCCTCGTCACCCCTTCCCGTTCCTAGAATGGGTCACTGGTTCTGCGTCCGACGCGCGGGCTGGGCAGGCGCCTCTCCCGGCTCCGGCACGCGCCCGCGGGGCTGCGAAAAGTAAGCGCGCCGAGGGAAGCGGGGGGCGTCGGGAGCCGCTCGGCCGGAGCGCCCCAACTTACCCAAAATATGACATTGAAGCCAAATATGAAGTACTTGATGCAACAACTGACTTCAGGACCCTTGTAGTGCTTCCCGGACATCCTCTGGGTTCATGAAGACACTTGCCCCGGCAGCCCGAGTTTGGAGCCCCGGAGCCCCGGTGCTCGGAGCAGCCCGGCGGGGAGCGGGGACTCGGGGACGCCGCTCGGGCCCGCGGCGCGGGGGCCGGGACTGAGCCGCGCGGGGTCGGACCGGCGGAGAGCCGCCGCTGCACCTCCAGCCCCTGACAAGCCGAGGCCGCCGGAACGCGGGTGGCCGCGAGCGGGCTGGGAAGCCGCGCGCCGCCGGCCCCGAGCCTCGCCGCCGGCCCCGAGCGCCCGGCCAAGCCCCCGCGTCCGCACGCCCGGCGATCCGCCTCGCGGTCGGTCTGCGGGCTTCAGGCGAGCGCGGCCGCGGCAGATGCTGCTGGAGACACCCCTCGCCCGCCTGCTGGCCGGCGCCCGCCCTCCCGGCCCTCGCTCCGCCCGCCGCCGGCTCCTCCGCCCGCAGCTCCGCCCGCCGCCGGAGCTTGGGCTGGGCGCGCGCGCGCGCAGGGGCTCGGCGCTCAGGGACGGCCGTGCCACCACGCAGCCGAGCCACCGCCTCCTCGCGCCGCTGCCCGCTCCGCCCGCTCCGTCTCCCCGCCCCTTCGCGCGCCCGGGAGCGCCAACAATCCCCGCCGCGCCGAGGCGGGGTAGTTAGGGAAGGACGGCGGGCGGGAGAGGCGGCGGGGGCCCGGGAGCAGCCGGCTGGCAGCCGCCTGGCGGAGTGGCCGCGAGGGATGCGCAGTGGGTCCGGTGCCGCCCCGCCACCCGCGCCAGCGCACAGCTTCTAGAGGGACGCTGGGGAGAGGGTCGGTCCGGGACCAGAGGGCTGGGTGAGAACAGATCCTGCGAGCCCCCAGCCCCGGGACAAGCCCCCCATCCGGGTGTGACCGCACTCACACCCCCTCCTCCACCACCCGGCTGTATTGCAACAGACGACTCCGGGCCACCGAACCCGAGAGGGAAGGGAAACGAACGGGGTCGTAGAATTTTCTGGGGCAACGGGGGAGGGGAGGGTGTTGGAGAAAGGGGAGAAAGGGGACACGGAGAAATGGGGGGAGCGAATCGGGAGAGTTGCAAAGGAAAGCCTCCTGAATCCCAGTGTGGCTCCAGCCCACGCTCCCCACCTGCCGGAGAAATGAGCTTCATCCTAGAAACGGGGATGAGGAAGGATGGAGAGATGGTCCAAAGGCGTCCTGACTCGCGACACGACCCTCCCCTGGGATCTCTGCAACGAGGCAAACCCAGACAGCAAATGTCCCCGCGAGACGGAATGGGGCCGGAGAAACTTGACTGTTTCCTCTTAAGAAGGAATCCAGAAGGAGTTCCAGAATGGTCATCTGGGGAGTTGGAATAGGGTTTACAGGTCCTGAACCGTTAAGATTTTGACCTCTGGGGAAGGACAGAACGCGTGGCCGGACATTGTTTTCAGAGCCCTGTCCGCGAAAGGGTGGCGTCTCCGCCCTCCGCCTGGAGCATTTCACAGGTGCTGGCCAGGCGGTACCGGGATTTCGTGCGGAAGGACTGAAGAACCAATCAGACTGCGTGTAAACATCTATGGGTGTTGTTTTTTAAGGTTTCAGAAAGCTAGAAAGAGACAGGACATCAGGAAATCTTTCCAGGACCAACTCGTGTAACCTGGTGCTGGGCACAGAAATCTCCTTGTTTCCCTGAGAACCTTTGGCAAAGGGTTTCCCTACTGAACCACCCCTTGGCCTTTCTCAAAAACTGGCTAGCTAGTTGACAACCGACACTGGCTAACTTTGAGTGAAATAACCAGCTTTTGGGGTGAAATAACTCCTCCCTCAAAACCGCCTTCCACAGAACACACAGAATATATCACCAATTTGGTAGGCTACAAAGGTAAGTCTGCATTCTGCAGCAGATTCCCTACAAACAGGAAAACACTAACAAGCTTAACCTAAGCTCATTTGTGCTATATTGTAATTCTTGCTATGGATAAGTAGAACAGTTGCTATAGATTACTAGATGTCAGATGAAAGGTCTGTCATGAGCCGATGTGACACAATTCAGAAAAGGACTAGAAATTAGGTCCAATGGATGACTGAGTGGATCCCTAAGTAAGATTTATCTTTGAAATAAAAAACACAGAAGGGGAAGTTCAAATAACTCATTGGTAATATGGCAGGGCGGAACTAGTTGAATTCTCATTTCATATATCAAAAGTAAGTTCTAGAGGATTAACAAGTTAAATATACTTTCAAAAGCAACCAGAAGAATAGAATATTTATTAAATCTCAGGCTAGAATTATTCCTCAATTTAGAAGCAATGGAAGGAAATGATCAATGGATATGACTTGGTAATATCTTAGAACTTCTATGTGTCAAACATTTTTTAAAGGCAACCTAAACCAAAAAGAAAAAAATTGACAGCATTTTTTTAAAGTTGCATATCTGTTATTAATACAAGTAGGACTTCCACAACTAAAATAAAATAATGGAGTCCCAATAGTTGAGTATAAACAGAAAATAAGCATACAAAAAATTGAATAGTAATAGTATATGGTGAAAATTAATCTTACTAGCAATCAGAGAAATAGACATTACAACAAATGAAAGAGAAGGATCATGAGCACCGGTTTGCTCACACACTGCTGGTGTCATGAAATGCTGTTGACCATTTGGAAAGCATTTTGGCTGTATGTCGCAGGTCAGTGTGTTCCTATATTTTGACTCAGCAGTCCACTTCTGGGAATGTAGCCAAAGAAATACTCCAAAATAGGCAAAAAGTTCCATAGTGCAAGTTGTACACCATAGCATTCTTTATATTGAAGACTTGGCCACGACTTGAAGATCCTCGAGTCAGGGCTACACCTAGCTGCTCGTGGCCGCCTGGACCGGTGTCGCTTCCTGTTTTGCCTTCGCACAGGTCGTTCCTGGTCTGTGCCCGGAGCGCTCTCCCTGCCCGGTGGCGTCTGTGAGCCCTTCCACTTTCCTATCTTCAGCACTTTGATCGGTGTTTTCAAGGCCTCCTCTTCGGTCCCCCAACACCTTCTACATTCTTCCATTTTGGCACTTGGAGACTACGGGTAATCACAGGTTTACCTGCTCTTCTCCACTCTGAGGTGACTCCTTCAAGGGTATCATCCATCTCCTTTTATTTTAGAATCACTAGTGCCTCGCTAATGTGGCAGGTGCTTGATAAATTATTTATTAAAGGAATGGATGAATCATTTCCTCGAACCTTTTACAGACATTAAGGATGGTAATTATAAAAAAGTATGTGCCCATATGTGAATATGCTGTAATGTTAAATTTTAAAGGCACTATCTATGGAATTATTTCAAAGTAATACTGTTCAGTGAAGAAAATCAAGGTGCAATACCGTATACACAGTAGGCTACCATTTTGTAAAAAAATAAAAAAAGTCACGTAGGCAAAGGAGAGGGGGATCTTCATATATCCACACTTGTTAATGGGCAGGCTATCTACAGCATAAATAGAAACTGGGAGCAGTCGTTGGGGATGGGTGGAGGCAGACTGGGGACTAAAAGAGACGGATGGAGAGGAGGCCTGCTTTAGATTTTAATATACCCGTTGGTTGGTTTCCAGAATTTGTACCGTGTACGTGACATACCCGTTTTGAAAAATAAATCACCCTACAAAACTGTATGTATGCAATTACAAGGAAAAACAGTGAGGAGTTAAATCTTGCCAAATAATCACTATTATTAAATTGTGGGATTGTGGCTGATTTAGGTTTCATGTTTCTAATTTCCAATTTTTTATTTTTATTTATTTGTTTATGTGGGTAGCTCCCTGGCTGGGAATCGAACCCAGGCCGCAGCACTGACAGCGCCAGTGCACCACCAGGGAACTTAGCCACTGCACCACCAGGGAACTCCTCCAATTTTTTTTTTATGTGGTTATATCACTTTTACAATTATAAAGACGAAATTATAAACCAAGACATAAACTAGAAACTAAGTAATCCTATTTACTTCATCATAACACCACGACTCAAAAACATGCTGGTCTATTTTAAGGAGAAAAGGAAGTGAGTCATTTACCCCTGGAGACTGTTATGGCCATCTCCTATATAATTCGGAGATTGCAAAATGGTTAATAAGTTTAGTTACTGAAAGTTCATCAGCCTTGCACATGGCAGTGAGAACAAGTAAAGCGTGTTCTCTCAGTTGCCTAGCTGAACCGCAAGATATGACAACAGCATTTTAACCTAAGACACCAGGTTTAATGAGCTTGTCTGTCTCTGTCTCACTTTTCCCACCCACCTTCCTGCCTCCCTCCTCTCTCTCTTTCACAACCTCTCGGCTCCTCTAGTCCTGTTTTTCCTTTCTTTCTCTGTAGCCAGCACTACTGGTTGCCTACACACCTCCATTGCCTCTTTCCTCTCGGAACCCTGGTACTGATCCAGTGTCCCCCCTCTTTAAACAGCCACATGCTTTGGGAAGATGAGCCCAGGCCAGCTCTAGTGGGTGAATCGCTCTTAACCAAAGTTTGGTTCAGAAATGGGCCTGTGACACAATTCCGGCGAAGGAGACAGAAGAATCTACTGGGGGTTTCCTCACACCTAAGAGATTGGTTTTTTTTGGGCTTTGGATTTCATTGTGTTTGGGTATGACACCTGGATCCTCTACAGCCTGACAGTAAGGACCCTACCAAGGAAGGCAGAGAGAAAGTGAAAAGAAGCTAGGCTTTCATGACATTGTTGCATGGCCGACTTGGGCCTGACCCAGGACTTCCTGTCATAGGAGAGAATTTGCTCAGTTATGGCCCTGTGAGAGGGTTTCAGTTTCAAGCAGCTGAAAGTATCTTGACTTAAACACTCTCCCAATATTCTCCCCCGATGCTTTGATTTTCTCTTCTTAAGTCACCACTAGTGTTTCCACGTTTCTCTCAGCACCACTGTTTCCCCCTTCCTTCTCCTCTCTACCCCGGCTGTTCATGTGTCTCTGAAACATCAGAGGGGAAGCCCTCAGCACTGGCCAACCACCCCTCTCTCTCAGACTTTGTCAACCATGAAGTGCTTCCTCACCTGCAGCCACATTTGTACTTCATGGCTGACAGGCCTGGATAGATCTAGGTGACAGTCTGTCTCACTGGAGTTGGGATTCAGTGACAGAGCAGTCCTTGCTTATGGCTGAAATGGAGGCGATGGTTTTAGGGGAGCTGGGGGGCCTGTGTTTCCAGGAGGAAGCCAAGACCTTCTCCCTCCCTCCCTCCCTTGCATCTCTCTCTCTCTCTCTCTCTCTCTCTCTCTCCTGAAAGAGGAAGGAAGTATGAGCACCAGAAAGAAACAGCTGCAGAGCCTGACAGTGGGCTGCACAAACGGTCATGCATTTGGTGCTCTGAAAGCCTCCTGGCCTTGCCGAAGGCATTCTAGTCCTGGATTTCTCCAAGATGACCCTGTCCTTGAGGTTTATGAGACTTTTAGATAAAATTCTTCCATCACATCCCATTTTGGCTTGAGCTCCTGTAAGGTGAGCATCTCACCTTTGCAAGTCAAAGAACCTTGATTACAAACAATAGGTCGACCCACCTCAAATCCATTATGAAGTGACGTTTTTTAATTGTCCATAGTATAAAATTGAAGTGTATTTATGAGAAATAATGAATTAAATATTGTACCTGCTGTTTCTTAGTTGAAAAGTGAGCAAATTAAAATGTTATATTTCTCTGAAAAACAACTGCACCCCCAGGGTCAGGGCCTCCCTCAGGCCCCTCTTGCACGCGTACCCATTAAAAAATCTAGTCTCCAGGGCCCCAAGAAGAACATAAAAAGAAAGCGTATCTCTCAGAAATACGAGGAAACAGGCCTATGCAGAACACAGCTGTTTCACGTTTAAAACACAATCATAATAAAATGAACTCTCTTTTACAAAATGTGACAGAGCAGGCATTGATTTTTCTTTTCTTCTGCCTTTTTTGGGAAATAGCACCTCAATTTCCTACCACTGTGGCCTGGGAATCGAGGTGCCTTCCAGGGGCAACCGCGTGACGGCGTTGGGCCAATCAATAGCTTTCTTGATGTTACTGAAAAGAGGGTAAAAGACCAAAAACCCACCCTAAGTTCATTGATTGCAGCCCCCAGACAAGCCTTGGGAACGAACCCTGCTGGTTCTTTTGGCCCCCTCTCCAGTCCCCCAGTTTCTTTCTTTCCAGTGAATTTCCTTTCTGGTTGGTCATTGCCTGTTTTCATGGCTAGTCCGAGCTGTGGGCCGTGGGCCGCATGGGGCCCAACACAAATTCCTAAATTTTCTTAAAACATCATGTGATCTTTTTGTGACCTCTTTTTAGCTCATAGACTATCGTTAGTGTCAGTGTATTTTATGTGTGGTCCAAGACAAGTCTTCTTCCAGTGTGGCCCAGGGGAGCCAAAAGGTTGGACACCCCTGGTTTACACCAAAAATTCCTAATCAATGCTATGTGAGCTTTAAAAAGTATACTTGGAAAGAAATATGTTAACTTTTTATCTGGTTTCAGAAGTAAGATATTCTTATTATACAATATTTAGAAAACTCAGAAAACATTTTTAGAGAATCACCCATGACATTTCCAAAGAAATTACTGTTAACATTTTGATGTATTTTATTCATTAATAGATATTTGTATATGATTGATCTCATTCTTCAGAGAAAAAAAAAACAAAACTTAAAACTGCTATATCTTCCCCTTGCCGGTGCCCAAAAATAGCAGCGAGAAACCCTCCATCAGAACAGAAGTGAGTCCGCCATCTCCAGGCCGTGGTGACCGGCCAAGACCCTAACCTCATCGCCCCGTATCTGAGTGTTTTCCTTTTCCACCACATATCAGCCTTCTGTTTCCATGCTTATAAGGCAAACATACCTACATGCTCTCCCACATTCCTAACTCAGTCCTACCTCCGAACAATCTCAAAATGCCATTCCCACCCCACAAACTCCATCCGTCCATCCATCGCCAAGTTAAATTATTTTGCAATTAAGCACAATTCACCTCCTTATGGAATCTGCCCCCCGTTTAACATGCAGCATGCTGAACATATCCAGCAACTCCCTCCTTCACCAAAACGTTTCTTTTAAAACCCTTCTTAAAACTTTGCTTCTGTGATATAGTGCATTCCCATGGAGGGATAATTGGTGAAACATTGAACTTAATATTCAGAAACAAGGAATAGCTATCAGTAGATTCATCAGTTATCACATTAGGCTTTATTCCACAGAATCAATGGATTCAATAACAAATATTTATTGAGCACATCTCCTATTAAAGCCCCTGCATCCACAGTTCTTGCCTTAAGAATGCACCTGGAACAAAAAGTGGTAAGAATACATGTACAAATCAGAAGGGATTAAGTGCTACAATTCTAACACAGTGCAACGTGTGTACAGAAAATAATCACAATGGACTCGTGAATAAACGCTTCTTCTAGTTCTGTTTTTTTCTTTTTCGTTCCCGTAGTAGTATTATAGCATTAAAGTATAATTATTAGGAATAAAAACTAGTTACATTAATCAAGACTGAATGCCTTACATCCAAATCCTTTACTTAAATGAGGAAAAGACTCTGAGAAAATAAGTTTTAAAGTTTACACTTAACCACAAGGTACAGCTGCTGTGAAAACCAGTTTGGCAGTTCTATTTAACAGAATAACCATATGATTCAGTAATTTTACTCCTAGATATATTCATATACCCCAAATAATTGAAAGGAGGGCCCCAGATGCTTGTATAGCAGTGGTCATAGAGGCACAATAAGCCAAAAGGTGGAAACAAATCAAGTATCCATCAACACATGAATGGATAAACACAATGTGGTGTGTACTATTCAACCTGGAAAAGGAAGGACGTTCTGACACATGCTACAACGTGGATGAAACTGGATAACACTCTGCTCAGTGAAATTAAGCCTCGCACGAAAGGACACAGACTGTTTGATCCCACTTAGGCGCACACGAAGTACCTAGAACAGGCAAATTCATGGAGGCGGAAAGTAGAACAGAGGTTACGGGGCACCGAGGGACAGGGAAATTGGGGGTTTTCCTTTCATAGCCACAGAGTTTCTGTTTCGAATGATGAAAAATTTCTGGAAATTGATAGTGGTGATAGTTGTGCACACTTAATGCCACTGAATACTTAGAAATGGTTAACATGGTCCCTTTTACCTTACGCCTGTCTTACCACGGTGATAAGGCCACACTTACAGCAAATAACAAATCACTGGGTTCACAAGACTGTTGACAGAACGAATGACGAGACAAAAAATAGCTTGCAGAACTTTTCATTTTTTACAAGTGTAGAAAGCATATTAAACCATCTGCTGATTAAAAATATGCATGTTTTGACTTGCATTTGAATCAAATTAACATACATAAATCCAGCATCTTCACATGCATAGCCTTTGTAATTTTCCATGTTTCTTCAAATTCATCAATTCCAGACTGACATAATTAAGTTATTAGGCATAAAACACACAGTAATTATTTATAACTAAAAGCTAACTTTTATTTCAAGTCAATGATCGTTTATCCTCTAAAAATAAAAAAAAAAGGCATAAAATCATTGAAAATCTAAACAGTTATGTTCAGATGTTCCCCATAATACCTAATCACCATGGTAAATTAAAATTTGAAGTACAGAATGGGAAGTATTATCCTTTAGTGTGGTGAAGGGGGATTGACCGAAGCACTATGTGCTGAACCCTAGCACCTTGCTGCCTTCTATATTCTCAGAAAGGTGCAGTTTTTCAAGTTCAGCTTCTACGTGCCCCTCTGCTACTGCTAGTCCATTAGCACCTTCTTCTCTCCAAGACCCCATCTGGAGCAAGGCAGACTCTCTGTAAAGTAGAGGAACAATTCTGCATACGGTTACACTAATGGACAGGCAACCACCCTGGGTGGAAGAACACATCCAAACTGCAAACCAAGGTCAGACACAAGACCAGGTCTAGGCTAGGACCAGGAAGAGGGGCTCAAATCCCTGTAACTGAGATACACCCTTGTCCCTTCCTCTTAACTCCTCACTCCCTCAGAATTCACCATCATCTGGGGCACCACTCTAGGACCAAGAATATAGCCTGGATAAAACACCCTGCTATTGCTGTATCTCCGGCACCATATAAATGCCCAGCACTCTGGCCATTGGATGGTTGGCCTCTGAGGATGGCTGGCACTGAGCCTATGGAGTCCTTCTAGAGATGTGTTTTCTAGCCTTGTCTACTAATAAGAATCATCTAGGGCTGTTGATATAATCACAGATTCCCAGGACCTTTCTCTAAGTGTTCCTACTCTATTTGGGGTTGAACAGATCTAGAAAAAGCCACCCCACGATATGCCTCAGGGGTATAAAGGCAATTTTAGCATTAGGCTCAAGAGAAACTTTTGCCCCTCCCTTTGAACTACCTAAAAGAATTTGAATTAGAGATCTTGCCCAGAAGAGATTATCAGAGATAACGTCTTTTGACCTATCTATATAGGGTGGGGCAAACTTCTTATTACTAAACTCTTGCTCTTATCATCCTGCAATGACCTTTTGAAGCCCCCAAAGCATCTTATCTCACCCTAACTCAGGATGTCTTACATACCTCAACCCCACTTTCTGTCTCTGAACCTCTCATGTATGCGGGGTCTCTGACTCTCTCACGTGTATCGGGTTCCCATGCATACAAGATTAAATTTTATTTTCTCTTGTCAGTCTGCCTCCTGTTGATTTGATTACTCAGCCAGCCAAAAGAACCAGAAGTGGGAAAGGGAATTTTTCTTTTCCCCATAGGATCCAGGAATCTGAATTTTTAAAACTGCTCAGGTGATGCTCCTCACCAAGGAATTTGGGGGATTTTTGAGTTCAAGCACACTTCAAAGTGTTCCTGGAGTATCCCAGGAGGGGAAGTTGCCCTGCATGGGTACAAGCCTCGCCGTCTACAGAGATAATGAAGGTAAGTGTGCTTTGTACACTAGGAAGTCTTTGTAAATCCAAGGCATGTTGTCATTTTCATGATTATATACCTTTATACACAGCCACCAGGACAATATGTACAGCCAGAGTGAGCTTCTTGACACACAGGGCTAAGTGACCAGCCAAGTCTTTGAGGTCCTAGAAGATGAAGGAGGATGAGAAGTGGCCAAAGGCATAGGAGAGAGGGAGAAGGAAGAGCAAAGGCTGGAATCTGGAAATGAATACATATGTATTGCAGTTCACAGCTGCTCTGGCTGCTGATATAAATCAAAGGAAGAAGGAGGGAGATTGAGGGGGAAATGTAAACAGCATGAATTTTCAGATATTAAAGACTGAATGTGTTAGATGAATCATTCATGTCTTGAACTTTCAATTTCATTTTTTAGTATTATTTTGTGAATGAAAGTGAGATGCAACCAGGTGCTAAGATAAGGACTTGTCTGGTGGGCTGCCCTGCAAAGCAGGATGCCTCTGAGTTTTAGTCATCTACATGAAGTTGCCACAGGTAGGGCAAAGTTTCTCTCCTGGCAGTTTTGCTGCTGACTTACCATAAATTAAAGTCAGAGCGTGGTCTTCTCCCGCAGACACAAGGACCAGGCCCTTTCGTAAAATATTGATGAAGAAAATTTGCAATGATGTCAGAAACGAAAGAAATGCGTATTCTTTTTTTTTTTAATGCCTATTCTTGTAGGGTGCTGGGAGATAATTTAGAGATAACAACCACTCTTCTTCTGAAACTTGAACAAGAAGTCATGTGTTAAATAGCAGCCCACGGAATCACCTGGCGTTAAGAAAAAGAAGACCGTGCTTCAAGTCTCCTTAAAAAAGATGAATTCAGTCTTTTGTGGCTGAATACATTCCTGCATAGAGAGAGAGAAAGGAAGGAATTGGCTTTTTAAGATCCCATCTAAAGCTACGATCATACAACTAAACACAAGCAGCTCAGCAAAGGCACATTGTATGCATAAACAGCATGAATGAGAAGAGCAGTTAAATCTCTTAGGTGCGATTGTTTGGGAAGAATCCTTCAAGTTTCTGAATAAATTTGAAAAGGCGAAGGAATTCAGAGTTGACCCAGCAATGTATTTGAGCCTTCCATTGTGACCAACGTTCCCAAGCAGGTGAGTTGCAGCCTGGAGATGGCTTTGGGATGAATTAGAAAGTATATTAGATGCCAAAAATATGCCAAATGCCAACTACGCCTCAAATTTAGCCAAAGTCAGGTACAATATGCAAAAGACACTTAACAATTCTAATTTTCGATGATAATTCCTTAGGTCTCATCACGTTTTCCTCAGATACGTATGAGACAAAAAAAGGTTCTCCACATTCATCCCGCTGATAAAAGTTCAATCACTAAAACTTTCCCTTTAAAACTAACAAAGCTTTTTATCTCCCCGAGTTGGCTAGATGATGATTTTACAGGCCACTCAGAGTCACCAGAGCGCTGAAACTGGAGCAGCACAGACACACGAGATCCCTGTAGATAAACCACATAATTCAGGGCAGTCAGGAGTCGGAGCCTCCTGCCTCACTTAACCTTGAACCACAGCTACTGTGGGTAATTCGATTCCCTGTGCACCTTTCTCTGTCAGAAAGCAAGTGGATTTTAGGGACATGTTAGACAGGTAGAGGGGATGCCAATACCCTGAAGGAAAGAAACCCGTTGAAGGACTTAGGAGATCTGCCCTAACTAGTTGGCTACTTCAGACAAATTACTCCCCTGCTCAAGGGGGTTAGACTGAACCCGGGAGATAGAAATCTTGATCTGGAAGAATTCTCCCAAGTCCCTGCTTTGGGAAAGTGGGAAAGGAACTGGGTCTTACGCCGTGGGTCTCTCTGGACATTCTTCTTTGTTCACACACTGGGGTTTCATATAAGATTTCATTTTCTGAAATACAGTATCACTTGCTAAAGAAACTTTGCCAACAGACTATAACGAACGATTCCTTTCAGCTCTCACATGCTCTGATTCTTTACCATTCAATGACAAGGGGGGATGGCTGCTTGCTAAAGCAACTGGAAGGTTCTCAGGTGAAGTGCTAACTGGAGAGTGATGGTATCTGCAAAAGGAAGAGGTGCTTGAAGGACGTGAAAGAGGAAACTTAAAGAGAAACCCGGATGGTACCTCTCTCCTCCAGGTTTGAGAAGAGTTGTATCAGTCTGCCTTCCTTCCCTTCTTGTCCCTTACCCTTCAGTCCTCAGCGCTGGCTTCCCAGCAGTGTCATTTGTGGGACTATTAGATTATCCAGGGTCTGGGCCTCACCTCTAGTGACTTTGAGTCAACAGGTAAGGAATGGAGCTTTCCCAACTGTGCATGTGTGTGTATGTGTGCGTGCACGTGTGCGTGTGTGCGTGTGTGTGTGTGCGTGTGTGTGTGCATGTGTGCGTGTGCGTGTGCGTGCGCGTGCGCGTGTGTGCATGTGCGTGTGCGTGTGCGTGTGTGTGCGTGTGCATGTGTGGTGTGCATGAGCGTGTGTGCATGTGCATGTGCGTGTGCGTGTGTGTGTGTGCGTGTGCATGTGTGCGTGTGCATGAGCGTGTGTGCATGTGCGTGTGCGTGTGTGCGTGTGCGTGCGTGCGCGTGCGCGTGTGTGCGTGTGCGTGTGCGCGTGTGCCTTAAAGTCCATATGTGATATTGATGTGTAACTAGGATTGAGAATCTCTGCTTGGCTTCAGCTCTTCAACATTGACTAACACCGTTCGCTTAGACATTACTTACCTCCCACAATGTCAGTTACCATTTTTAGGCAGATGACTCCCAATCGAACTCTCTAGAAACAACCAACTTCCATCTGGGTGTCTTAGCAGCCCTTTGCCAGCCAGCCAGCTTTGCCTTTAATGTCATTCTCTTAGTCACATGGCCCTTCTTCCAGCGTCTCTTACAGCAACTTGACAGCATCTTTGATTTTGACACCCCCTGTGCTCCCAGCATCCTCTCTGCACAAACCTACCCTGTGTGTGATCCCAAATCAGGTCCCAGCTTTCCCTTCCTGCTGCCACTCTTTAAACCCAGCTCCCTTTATGTCTTGTCTATGTCATTTATAGCCACTTACAGAGGTCTCCTTCTGCCGTCTTTATCCTCTTTGAGCCCTACTAATCTGACTTTCTTAGTTCCTTGCTTACATTACTGCAGTGCTTCCCGCTGCCTAACCTTTCAAAATAAATGCCTTCATCAATTTTTGAGGTTCTACAATAGGAATCCAATTTACATTTTCAGCCTCATCTTGGATTACATAGCAGCAAGAACATAATCTATCGCCAAAGAGTATTGCTCTTTTGTAAACATGTCCTAGGCTTTCATGAACATGTGCTCTCAGCCTACAGGCTCCTCGGCCTGAAAGACCCTCCTCTCTGTGCTGTACCACCTCCTTCCTAAAGGCTCTCCAGGACTCTCCACGTGACTTTCAAACACAGTGAAAAGCACTGTGCTTGACCCTCTTTCATGGCAGTCATTATGTCCTGTCTTATATCGTGCTTACCTATGACTATATCTTATCCCCCTTACTGAACTGTTGGTCTTCAGAGCACGGCTCTGTGAACCTTACAGCTGTGTGGAAAGAGAATGGACTTTAGAGCTAGAGAGGCTTGTATTTGAATTCCAGCTCTGCCACCTAACTGTCGTTTGAGCTGTCAAATTATGAGGGTGGGCTGATAAATTTTGCCTCCACTGTAATATCTTTAGTTACATCAGACAGATCTGGATATAACTGGTTCTGTGCCATCACATGGTCTCTCCCCTCCATCATTCTTGACCTTGCACACACAGATGCTTACATTTTTCACCCAGTGCACATCTAAATGGAAGAGGGTTCAGATGTTCAGTTCAAACAGCGTGCTGTTACTGAACTCCTACCAGTGGGAAAAGTTCCTCCAGTTAAAATTCACAGACAAATGCAAGCCATTTATGGTGATCAGTGTGTTCGTGTGAGGACAGTGAGATGCTGGGTGAGGCGGTTCATCTGTGATAAAGAGGTGAGGTCAGAAGTATAATGAAGGGTGTGGTGATTTTGTAGAAAAATAATTATGCAGCTTTGAAAAGAAATGATGTAGGTATATTTTTTTAATTTCATCAAAATATCTTTTTCCAGTTCATTTTCTATTTAAAGGAGGCAAAATTTATCAGCCCGCTCTGCTTTAATTTCCCAGTCTATAAAATAGTAATATTAACATCCGACTCCTAGGATTAGTGTAAAGTCTGAGAGAAAACATGGGAGGTGTCTGACACACAAAAAGGCTCTCAACAAGTGGTAGTTCTCACTAGCGAATGTTGAATGGAGGCGTGCCAGGCTGTTAACTATAATGGGAGATGAGGCCCTGCTAACCCAGCCCGATGGAAACCTTCCTCCATAGATATTCACCACCTGGTCCTTTTTTCTCATTAGAAAGATGACTGGGCTGTTTTCATGTTTGAGATAAGACTCTGAAGCAGAAGTAATGGCTTCTTCTCTTATCTATTGGCCAGTAATAATAAGAGTTGGTAGCAATAGTGAATAGCAGGTAGACAGGAGAGAGAAGAAAGGTCAGCAAGAAAACTCTGAATTAAAATATCCAGCAACACATATCAAAAGACATAACATGACCACAGCTTTGAAGAACAAATATTACCATGTTGTATTACGCACCATATAAAAGAATAAGCTACCATAGTTAGGGAGATAGAAATGATTAAATAATAGGAGAGCTATTAAGATGTATGTGATAAGATTCAACACTAGTCCTTAATGACATTATTTTAAGAATAGAAATAGGAAAAAAACATGTCCTTAATGTAAGAAAACATATACGATTAAAACCAACAGCCAGTATTATATTTGTTAGTATCTGATGTCACCATTAAAAATATGTACAAAAGGAATATTATTTACTATTGTTCTGAAAGTTATGCAATAAGACATGATAAAAATTAAAGGTATATTACTAATAATAAAGAGGTAAAATGATATTTATTTTTAATGAAATCATTCTACAACGATAAGTCCAAAGAAATAATTTAAAAATTAATTAAATACAAGGGGATGAACATAAAATAAACAGAACTTATTCCAATATAATTGAAATAATCAGCAAGAAACACACATACATATGGTTCTTAACAAGTTTTTAGATAGTTTTAAGAAAAAAAATGAATACTGAGAGCCTATACACAGTAACGACAAAAAATATAAATACCTTAGAAGTAGCCTTACTATATAATATCTTTCATCTAATCAAAGAAAGAGCAACACTTTATTGAAATACTTCGTGTATTTATCAATGATTGAGAAAGTGGAAAAATATACAGTGTTCCTGAGTAGGAAGACATTTTAGAAATATTTAAATATTTTCATAATAATATAGGTTTAATCAAGACATTCAACAAGTATTTATTGAGCACATACTATATGCCTAGTAAAATTCTAGGTACTGGGAATAACCAACCACACGGGCAGTGAATAACACAGAGACTATGCCCACATGGTGTCTAGATTCGTACGGAGTTTACACACTAAATAAAGCCTTACTAAAATATAATGTCAGGCAACAATATGTTAATTGAATAAAATATCACAGGGTAATGCAATAGAGAATGAAAGGAAGGGATGCTTTCTCGAATACAGTGGGCAGGAAAGGCGCCTGAGGAAGTAACATTTGAACAGATAGTTTAATGAAGTGTAGTAGAGAGCCATATGACTGGGGGAATAGTGCTTCTCACAGAGGGAACAGCCAACGCAAAGACCCAGACAAGGAACAATGCTTGATGTCTTCCAGGAACAATAAATGATCCAGTATTGCTGAAGCAGAGTGAGGGAAGTGGAGACTGGTGGGAGAGGGGGACAGAGGTAATGTGGGACATATCATCCATGGTCTTGTAAACTGTAGGAAGACTTTAGGTTTTGTCCTAAGTTGGATAGTAACCATTTGAAGATTTTGATTAAGTGAGGATATGATATAATTACATTTTTAGAAAAGATTTGTCTGGTTTCAGTGTTAAGAGTAGGGTAGGAGTGAGGGGGAAATAGTGAGAACCATTAGGAGGCTATTTCAGTAATTCAGGCTGGATAAAATGGGCTTGTACAAGGGCATAAGGGATAGAGAATTCAGAAGTCAATTCCAGATATATTTTGGAGGGAGACATAAAAGATTTGCTCGTAGGCTCGGTAAGAGGGGTGAGAGAAGGAGAGGAATCAAGGTTGGACCCTAGATTTTTGTCTTGGAGCAACAGGTTGGATCATAGCGTTCATTACTGAGATGGGTAAGACTGAGGAAGGAGCAGGACCTGAGGAAGGAAATCGAGAGCTCCCTTACAAACACACGTTAGGCTTGAAATGCCTGTCAGCCCCCCAGGGGAGATGGTGAGCAGGCACTTGTGATGGATCTGAAACTCAGGGGAACTTCTCAGGCCATCAGCAGATAGAAGAAATAGAAAGCCAGTGGGATGAGGTCAACTATGGAGAGAATGCCCATAGAGTGACCCTGAGGGCTCACCAGCATTTAAAGTTCGGGACAAGGAAGAGGAGCCAGCAGAAGAGACTCAAATGAGGCAGCTAGTAAGTGAAATAGGAGAGAACCTGGGGAGTTTGGAGTCTCAGACGCCAAGTAAGTGGTTTAATAGAATTCCCATCAAAATATCAATAATTTATTTTTGTTAACTGACAACATCATTCTAAAAAATACCAGAAAAGCATTGCATCATGGACTGTCCTACCATATACTTCTTTTGTAACAACTATATGGACATGATATTTCAACGACCTTATAAAATGAAAATAAAATCTTTCATACTTAAAAATAAACTATTTGCTTATGTAAGCATTCTGTCTTCCACTCTATAACCCTCCATTTTTATATTGGCACGTTTGTTTCAGTTACCTTGCTGGTGTTCTTGTAGCAAGTTAATACAAATGTAGTAGTGATTGCAAAAATTTTATCTAAGAAATTTTGCTTTTGAAACTCATACATTGATTCTATTCTATATAAGAATCTATTACGCTATAAAGAAGCATATTAAACCATTGGGCAGGGATAAATTATTCAATAAATGGTGCTGGACAAATGTATAGAAATATGAATACTAAATTGATTCCTCCATTCCACACACCTAAGTAAATTCTAGATTGATTAAAAAGTTCAGTACTTGAATCTATAAAAACAAAAAATTCCATGCACAAAAGTCTATGAGGTAAATATTAAAATGGGAGAATGTTTGCAAGAATGTCAAAGTTAATATAATTTCTGCATAAAACACTCACACAAACTGATAACAAAAGCAGTAGGACCTTATTGATAACTGGTCAATAGACCATTACCCTGAAGACAAAATCCAGCTAGACAACTATTGATTCTTGAAAATAATCAAAGAAATAAAATACTAACTTATTATAATTTATCACCAATCCTATTACTAAAGATTAGTTTTTAAAAACTGTAATAATATAGTCTGGGGACAAGTTTAGTAAGGAGGACCTTCTTTTGTTCTGATGGTGTATACATTTAGACAAGCAATTTGAATTTGTATCAAGATCCTTAAAAAAATGGTCCATACTCAATGGATGGTCAGCATCTCCACTTGCAGGCTATCTTAAAGAAATAATACTTACATGGAGAAAGCTTTTTTCACACATACACACAAAACTCAAAATATGATTATTTATAATAGCTTCCCAGCAGAAACAATATAAAAGTTGTACAGATACAGTGGAACTGAAATGGTTAAGTTAGAAAACAGGCTTCCCAGTGGCAGCCAGAAATAATTCTGAACGTTACAAAGGAAGTTTCCCTGTGTGCATATTTCTTCTCAGTGGGGATCTCTTTGTAGCTCTGACCCCAATCAGTAAGTTACTCTGTCCACCCAAAGGAGAATTTTGCTTTCATCCACACAATGTGGGCAGAACATTGTGGCCACTCACCAGGGAACACAGAGAACCCAGATTAAAGGACTAGAAAGCTCCAGGGTCATGCAAATAGAAAGGGTGGTCCCTCTGATAATAAATAAGCAGCTGTAGGCACTTTCTCAGAGTTTATTGAATGAAAGCAGTCTCCCTTTCAATAAAATTGATAGACTATTATTTTGAGCAAACTTAAAGCAAAGACAGACTTTCTATAGAGAAATAAGTATCGTGATAAGATTACGTGACAGTCCTGCAAATACCGGCATAGGAAAAGGAGATGAAAATCATTAATAGAATTCAAAAGTAGAGAAATCGAGAGCAGACTCGAGCTGGCTCACTTAGTCACACTTTCTTCCATATTCGTTTATTCATTCATTCACTTTTTCATTAACATTTCAGTTGATTCATCAAATATTTATTGAGCAGCAGATATATGCCAGACGCTAAGCAAGTACTGGGGATTACCTCAGTGAAAAAACCAAAGATCTGTTTTCATAGAACATACAGCAGTATCAAATCTAGGATTGAAATAATTACACAAATGATTCTTTAGGTTCCAATGTGGTAAGTCTAACAAAAACAAAGCTTTGAAATCTGTGAGAGCAAATGACAGACCCTAATCTAACTCAGGGGATTAGAGAATCCTTCTTTGGGTTTCTATGAGACTTGAAATTTTAAATGAAAGTTGTAGGTGAAAAAGATTTAGCTAGGGTAAGGTTTTACCAATTCCTTAATGGATAAGGACCTGGAATCCTTGTTTGTGGTTACTGAATATATAATACATACATGGGGACGAAAAAGGGACCACATACTAAACCTGACAAGCTCAGGGGGGGCCAGCATAGTGGGCCCTACAAACTCAGAGACCAAAGTAACCACATAGGATGGTCTGAGCATAAACAGTCCTAACTAAATGCAAATCATGGTGGGTAGTCACATCTTAGACCTGTACCTTTCTTGACAAAGGTCCGTCTTTACCTTAAGTGAGCCTGTCTATTGTCTTCTTGCATCAAAGACAGGGGTGTCCAATCTTTTGGCTTCCCTCAACCACATTGGAAAAAGAAGAATTGTCCTGGGTCACACAGAAAATACACTAACACTATCAGTAGCTAATGAGCTTTAAAAAAAAAAAAAAGAAGAAGAAGGAAAAAAAAGATCGCAAAAAAAAAAAAAATCACATGTTTTAAGAAAATTTACAAATTTGTGTTGGGCTTCATTCAAAGGGATGGAGGCAGGGCAGGCCAGGGTGGGTTAGAGAAGCTTGATCTAAGATAACATACCCGTGGAAAGTCAGAGGAATCCCTTTTTCCAGAGCTTTCCGGGCACCACCCACCACCCCAGACCTCGGAACTCCTCACAGTTATCTCGTTCCCCAAACACCACCTCTGGGTGCTACAAACGTTGTTGGACTATCCTGTACTCAGCGATGTAAGAGACTTCTGTGTCTCTCCATGTTACTTTTTATACAATCCTAGAGATTCCCCACTCCTTTGCTTTCTCCCGCCCCTTAATCTATCACCAATAGATTTCATGATGCTCCTTACACCTCCCCTTTGATTCCAACGAATAAGGTGAGCTCCAGGGGGTTCCCTGGTGGTCTACTGGCTAGGTTTCCGCGCTTCGGCCTGGTTTCACTTCTTTGTCAGGGAACCAAGCAAAAAAAAAGAAAAAAGAAAAGAAAAGTAAACTGCAAAACTGTCATTCTTGGGAGCATTTTCTTAATCTCTTGAGATTTTGCTTCCTGGGAATTGTTGTCAGTTAGGCTCAAATAAACTCATTAAAATTCTCTACAGGTTTGGATGTTTCTTACATTGACATATGTTTTCTACAGTTAAGTGTAATTATAGTTTTTGTTCTAGTGTATGAATTCCATCACATTCAGTAAATTCTATTATTTTTATAAAGATTTAAATTATTCTTTGGGATAGATTTTTAGGCTGGGTGTACCCTTTCCATCTATTTAGTGAAGATTCTGGTTTTTAGCAACAATTCTGTCTGGGTGTTCTGACCATTACCAAACTGGAACCATTTAATGTTAATATAGGCATTTCAAGATTGTACATTCATTTAAAACAAGTGTGTGTTGAGTGTCTATTGTATGCTAAAAGTTCTATTTCTGCAGCTGACGTTCCAGTAGAAAAGAAAAACACAAAGTCCCTTACCTTATGGAGTTTACATTCTAGTATGAACTTGAATTTTTTGTTTCTAACGTTCTAATTAATTCCCAACAGTAATATAATAGGAATGACGCCTTTACGGCATTCTCATTAGCATTGGGTATTATCATTGCTTGCTTTTATAATGAAGAAAAGTACAAAAAAATTTAAGACATTGTTATGGGTTGAACTGTGTCTCCCCAGAAAAGATATGTTAAAGTCCTGACTCCCAGGACCTCAGAATGTGACCTTATTTGGAAGTCGGGTTTCAGCAGATGTAATTAGTTAAGATGAGGTCATCTGGGTGTGCCCTCACCCAATATAACTGATGCCCTTGTAAAAGAGGGGAATCTGAACACAGAGCCATGCACACAGGGAGAATTCCATGTGAAGATTAGGGCAGAGATCAGGGCTATACAACTACAAGCAAGGAAACACCAACGATTGCCGGGAAACCACCAGAAGCTAGCAGGGAGAGGTGAATGGACAAATTCTCTCTCACAAGACAGAAAGAACCAACCCTGGCGACACATTGACCTCAGACTTTGAGCCTCCACTATTATAAGGTCTGTGTGCTGGACACTTTAAAAGGCCAATATTAGAAACACCAGAGTGTGAGTAAGAGAAGTTTTATTTATTGATCGAGAAGGTGCCGACCAGAGAAGATGTGGGGGGAGGCCTTAGAGTATCCTCAAATACCTCCTAAGACAACCCAGAACTCAGGCTTCGTTTATGTCAAGGGAAGGGAGAATAAGTGGAGCAAGAAGTGCCTGACATCTAAGGGCCCACAGGGATCCAAGGAACAGCTCGAAATTACTATGTCTTGTTCTCAATTGTTGATTCCTGCTGATGTCAGGCAGGTCTTGAGGCTCCTCCAAATCTTTGCCAAATCTTAAGACTCAAGCAGAATTCCTGTAATGATTAGCATATTCTAGAAGAAACTATTCGCCTGAAGGCGATAGGAGAAATTCAGGCTAGAATTAAGACAGAGTCAGAGAGAGACGGATCATTTCACTGTTACACAACCACTGCCAGGCAATAAATTGCTTTGGTTTAAGCCACCCAGGCTGTGGTACTTGGGTGTGGCAGCCTGAGCAAACTACCACAGGCATATTTCCTAATTTGGGATCCCCCACAAACAGAGATTGGGAAAAGGACTTGGCACTAATTAATGTTTGACACTTGGGCTCAGGATGTTAACCTCGACTCAGAAGTATCAAAATGTTTTTAATTTGTTTTCTCTTATTTTCCTAGTGGGTTTAGACATAAAAAATAATGAAACAAACCAAAGGTCTTCAATGAACGATAAAGGTCACCATAGATTGTAGAAGTGGACCTCGGTTGTGTGCAGCAGGAAGTTTACTTAATCATCTCTGAAAGTATAAACTTATAAATACAAATTGGGTACAAAAGTAAATATTTATTTAGAATTTTAAAAAATGAAAACAAATTACAAGTATTAGAAAGATGATAAACACTACAAATACCCCTAAATCTAGAACTGTAGAACATTCTTATTTTTTTTAATTACCTCATATCCCTTTACAATGTTTTTGTTCTACATATTTTGGCTTCATGTTCTTTGATCACTTCCTCATATGACACCAATTTTGTAACATGGCTTGCTATAGAGAGAAAAGAAAATTGTCTTCCTCTAACATGGGTGGTCAAAATGTTTCCTTATTGGTAGATGGGATGCATCAAACATGCATCTTCACACATCGAGGTACTTGCTACTACAGAATCGTGAGCCAGAAACCCAGGAATTCTAATAAAATCTATTTTAGATGATTTCCATAAAAATATATTTGGCGTTTATCATTGTATATAATGTATTATCAAGTGCATTCCTGACAGGAGAGAATTTCTGCCTTGATGATAACTGAATCCTCTGCTTACGACTTTACACATCTGATGCTCGGAGGCATTTTCCACTGAACTGCTTCTGGCTCTGATTATTGCAAACCTCGCTTCTCTCTCTACTCCCCACCTACCTCCAGTGCTAGCTGCTGCAGGACACACTTTTATCTTGACCTGACCTCTGACCCTGCTCCTTCAAGTCAGATCCCTGATGAATTGCCTCAAGGGCAGGAAGAGTATCCAGAAGCCATTTCTATACCAGGTCAGCCAGTAAGAGCTTAACTATGTAGGGAGGGGACTGTGACCCTTATAAATACAGCCCACTAAATGGAAACTTAATGTGCCCCCACTCGACTTCTCCCTACCCAGGCCCCTAAAATACTCATGTCCACAGCAATGCCACTGGACTGCAATGTGATAGATAAGAAGTCAAAGTGGAAAAAGAATGGCCTTCACCAATTGTAATGGAAGTATTTTACTTCTGCAAAGTTCACAGAAATCTGTAACTGTGTGAAAGTGTCAGGCTCCTTCCAAAGGCCTTAGAAGAAACCCATACACGAGAGGACCCCTCCTCCATGAGGGGGACCTTGATGCTTATGTCCCATCGCGTCATGGTAAACCTGCCTTTCACAATGCTAAATGAACGATCTCGCTTCGTCACAGGTATGACCTTTATATATTTCATTTTGGATCATTTGTACTTTGGCAGCAGGGATAAAGACAATCCTTCTGGGGGAAGAGGTAGGCTATGATGAAAAGGAAAGAGAGTGGGTAAATGAGAAAGGGATAGTCAGAAGAGATGAGAAGTGGTAGCATAGATGGAAAGAAGCAACAAGTTCAAAATAGAGCATTTCCTCTGTCCTTTATGTCTAATATAAAGGACAAAAGATGATCTACAAAGACAAGTAAAACCAATCTGATTTATTAACCAAAAACTTGGTTTTGTTCAATTCAGAAAGGCTTGTGATATAAGAACCTATCCACTGAAAGTTCATTTGAGTCATTACTTGGAACCTTATTTTCATATACAGACCACATGATTTTCTTAACATGTTTATAAATGGGAAGTACATTAGGTTTGTTTTAGCAACAGTAATAATAAGCTGGTGAATGCCTATGTATTTGTCATAGCGATAATAATGACAATATTAGTTTGTGGGCTCACTGAATTTTGTTTGCTTTTCTATTCTTTAGTTCAGCTGAAGCCATAGTGTTAAGGTAAGAATAACCCTTGGCTATTTGGTGGATTTCTTTATATAAATGAAGTGTTCTTTTGATTAATACTTAAATTGCACTATAGATCTTTAGGTAGAGGAAGGCAAAGAATTAAATTTTCAAAAGCATTAACATGCAATCTATTTTTCAGTGAGTATAAAAACAAAGAAACAATCTGATAGATCGATAAAAGTAATGAAGAGTTTAACAGGTATTGACTTTGGTCTAAGAAGCTAGAGATTACTCAGGTGTTCTTCCTAACCAAGAAGTGTGCTACTGTACCTGGTCTAAACTGGACCTGGTAGAAGGATAGGCTAACTGCTTTGATTTGTTCTCTCCTATATTCATTTCCTCTCACTGTTTTAACTACCACTTGGTGGCTTTAAACAGCACAAATGTATTTTCTTACAATTCTGGAGGTCAGAAGTCCCCACGGGTCTCACTGAGCTAAAATCAAGGGGTCGGCAGGACTACATTCCTTTCTGCAGGCTCTAGTGAAGAATTCATTTCCTTGCCTTTTCCAGATTTTAGGTGATGCCCACATTCCTTAGCTTTTGGCCTCTTTATCTTCAAGGTGCATTCTCCCGTCAGCATGTCTCTTTCTGACTATGGCTGGGGAAGATTCTTCACATTTTGGGACTTGGGTGATTACACTGGGCCCACCTAGATAATCAAGGCTAATGTCTCCCTCTTAAGATTCTCAAGTTGATCACATTTGCAAAGTTCCTTTTGCCATGTAAGGTAACATATTCTCAGGTTCTTAGAATTAAAACATAGATTTCAGGAGGCCTGGATTCTGCCTACCCCATTTTCGTAGCCAAGAATGTAGACTGTGGGGTCAGCAGCCTTCCGCCTCTCCTGCAAGCAACAGTCTGTGGAATAGCTTCATGCTTAACCCTCCAAAGGAAGGGGTTTTTAAACATGGTGTCTTAAGAAGAATGCTGGGGACAATTGTTAAACATGGTGGTTTAAGGGTGAGGTAGGTGGGAATGGCTTTTCTCTTTAAAAATTAATAATAATTAATAATGATAATAACAACAACAACAATAATAATGACCATTGGTGGCATCTCTCCTCTTAAGAACTCAGAGGGTTATATTTTATATGAGCTGAGTGGCTATCTCGCCTGCACATGAGACCAAGAGATAAAATACTACTATTTTGTTTACTATTCATCTTGCTTGACTTAAACTACTGAGTATACAACAAAATCAAAGGCATCAAAGTCCATTTCTAGACTCCTGGGCGGTCCATTTCCCTTCATTGCTACTTGGTCATTCTGTGCCTTCCTGATTTTACCCAAGTATTTGCAATTTGGGTGGGAACTGCAGTTTATCCAAATTCTTTTCACCTGTATGCTATTACTCAACTTGTAAATAAGTTAACTCCAGTTTTAACAAAGCTCCTTTGAACTTTACACATCAAAGAAAACTTGATCTTTTTTTAGACAAATAAGCAAAGCAGCTCAGCATGCATGGAGAGAGCGCTGTCACAGCTGCAATTTAAAGTCCCAACTGAGACCTTCTGGCAGACCGTCACCCACTGCCGAAAGAGCTTTGATTTTTGGAAAAGGATTGTATTTGATATAGATGTTGACCTCTGCTGAGTAATCTTCCTTTTTATGCTTTGTAAACATTAAATCTGTTTACAATGAAGACACTGCCCTCTAACTTGTTCTTCCCTTGAATTGTTTTGCTAATCATTACCACAGATGCTATCCCACACGCAAGTGGGTTTTTTGCACACTACAATAATGATTGCATAAATCAATGAATGAATGAATGAGACAATGTGGTGTGGTAGATAAGCCCAGGTCTATCAAGTCTCGGCTCCAACAATAACATCTCAATGGCATTGGGCAGGTTAGCTTCTCTGGAACTCGGTTTCCTCATTTAGAAAATGTGGGTAATAATACCTACCTTGTGAGTTTATTGTAAGAATTTGAGATTTTATATATATACATATAAATCCCTAAAACACAGAAACTGGCAGTAAATCTCCCTCAATAGAAATCATTACCCAGTGTTTTGCTCTTTGGGGATTACACAGCTAACCCTTAGTAATTCACATATGAGTTATTTTTTGCAAATTAGCTACAGCAACATTTTGAAAATAAGTAGATTTTCCCATGAACTCCTCGTTTACTCTTTGGCTGACTTCCCACCACCAATCTCATGTGTGTTTGTAGAATGCAAACAATTTTATATTAAGCTACATTTTACATTAGTAGAAAGGTAAATCTGCGGCCACAAATGGGATATATTAAAAGACTAAACATTTATGACATTTGGGTTCTCTAACTTGCAATTATTTGCCAAGATTGCTGAACAGGCCAGATGCAAAATATTTTAATTTTATTGTATGAAATGGGGGAACAGGATAGCTGGGCCAAAAAAATTGTGTGGTTTTGTAAATTTAAAAAAAAATCTATGTTTTTACTTAAAACTCTTAGATCACGTCTATGTATAACAAACACCAGTATTAATTTTCACCAAACAGCTTTTTTGATATCTAAAAATGTTGGCTGGCACTGGCTAAGCCGGGATCATCAGATCAGTCACGTCTAACCTCAATCCCTTCGCTGGGCCCCAGGAGAGAAAAGTAATGTAATTGTGCTTGGCTGATGAGTTATCAGCCATTCCATGGAGCTGAGTCTCGTGGATTAGAGGAGAAGTAGCAAGGTTCAAGCCATGGGGGAAAGACTGAAATGTAAGTACACAGGGATGGTTAATAACAGCAGTAAAAATTTGAAAATGAGGGTCTTCACTTATAGCACAGAAGGATAAGTCATCACAATTCCAAATCAAATTAAAGATACTTCGCTTCTAATACATTACCAGAGGCTAATGGATAAAGATATAAAAAGAAGCCAAAAAATGGCACAAGTATCCTGGTGTTTATTGAGGAAAAAGAAAAAAAGTGAATAGAAGGAAAAGAAGGCAAAGGCCAAGGGCCCTTCCGTGGAAAGAGCAGAGATGTGCTTCAGTGCCGTAAGTAAACGCCACACCGTGCATCGCTGTGGGCAGGTCCAACACCCAGGGAGCAAGAATGGGGTGCCTGTCAGGTGCTCCCTTTTTTAAAAATAGCTTTATTGAGATAAAGTTTATATACCCTAAAAGTCACCCATCTAAAGTATGGTTTTTAACACATTCATAGATAGGTGCAACCATCACCACAGTTAATTTTTAGAATATTTCCGTCACCTCAGAAAGAAACTTAGCTATGACCCTCATCTTCCTATTCCTCCCCCAGCCCTAAGCAACCACTATCTACTTTTAGTACCTATAGATTTGCTTATTTTAGACATTTCATATAAATGGAATCATATAATATGGTGTTCTATGTCTTGCTTATTTCACTTAGCACAGTGTTTTCAAGGTTTATCCATGTCGTAGCATGTATCAATCAGTACTTCATTTCTTTTCATGGCCAAATAATATTCCATTGTATGGCTAAACCACCTTTGTTGATCCATTTGTCAATTGCTGGAGTGTCGAGTTGTTTCTACCTTTTGGCTATTATGAATATTATGCCAAACCTTCATATATAATTTTTTGTGTGGATAAAAATTCTGACAATTAAGTTCGTGAACTTGCCACTGTGCGCTTATGTTGGCGACACTGTAGAAACAACTCAGTAAGGTGTCATAATCTTGGAATATCTGTGTCTCACAGCTGTGTTTGTGTCAACATAGGGCAGTGTCTTGCTGAGTGGCATTCATTATTGTTGGAGCTTGAATTAGAGCAACAAACAGACATTAAATTTCTTGTTAAACTTGGCAAGAGTGGACGTGAGATCAGGGACATGTTAGTTCAAGTTTAAGGGAATAATGCCATGAAGAAAACGGCAGTATACAAATGGATTAAACATTTTTCTGAGGGGGGAGAAAGTGTCACTAATGAAGAGAGGTCATGGCGGCCAGAAACAAGCAGAACTTACAAAAACATTGCAAAAATTTGTCAAATTATGCATCAATATTGTCAGCTAACTGAGAAGCATAACAGATCAAGTAAACATTGATAGAGAAACAGTCAAGAAAGTCTTAACTGAAAATCCTGGCATGAGAAAGTTGTCTGCAAAAATGGTTCCAATGGAGCTCACCCATAAACTAAAGCAAAGGAGAGTCAAAGTTTGTCAAGACCTTTTGGAGAGACAAGATGACGTTTTGAGCTGTGTTATCACTGGTGATGAAACATGAGTGTACCAAACCGACCCTGAAACAAAGGGTCAAACTGTACAATGGAAGTCAGCCAACTCTCCACAAACAAAAAAAAAAAATTCCATCAGTCCAAATCAAGAGTCAAAACAATGTTGCTAAACTTTTTTGTTATCAGAGGGATTGTTCATTCTGAATTTGTACCAACTGGACAGTCAACCAAGTTTATTTGCAAGTACTGAAAAGGCAGCATGAAAAAGTTAGGCAAAACAACCTGAACTTTTGTCAACAACTCACGGCTCTTACATGACGACAACGCACCAGCTCATGTGGCAGTCTGTGAGGGAGTGTTTAGCCAGCACACAAATAACTGTATTGGGATACCTCCCTACTCATCGGATCGGGCCCCCAAGATAAAATACTGAAAGGAAGACATTTTTATGGTGTTCAGGACATTAAAGGTCAGACAATGACAGCTCTCGTGACCATTACAGAAAAAGAGTTCCAAAATCGCTTTGAAGCGTGGACTAGGCACTGACGTCAGTGCCCAGCTTCCCAAAGGCAGGACTTCAAAGGTGACTGTGGGGATACTCAGCAATGAGATGTGTAGCATATTTTTCTGGGATGAGTTCACAAACTTAATTGTCAGACCTCGTATGAGGTCTCTTCATCACATCAACACGAACACAGCAGTGAGACAGAGACACACCAAGGCTGTGACACCTTACCGCGTGTGTGCACAGTGCTGCCGTCGTAAGTGCACGGTGGCAAGTTTGTGAACTTAGTTGTCAGACCTCGTATGCTTTCACTTCTCTTGGGTATGCACCTAGAAGTGGAGTGATGAGCCGTATAGTAACTTCACGTGTAGCCATTTGAGGACCCGCCAGGGCATTTGCTGAAGAGTAGTGGCTGCATCACTTCACATTCCGGCAGCGGCCCTGTCAGTTTTCTCCACACCCTCGCCTGTCCTCTAGTCTGAAAATTTAATTTTCAATAACTTCTTTGTGGCAAAAGAAAATGAAAACGCTGGATTTGCATGTTGGACAAAGGTCCCACTATTTAGTATTGTAAGAAATGCTTATTTTCTACATTACGGTCCTACTACAAATAGGAGCCTTGTCCAGCACGTACTATAATGATTGGGGTGGTCAAAGGAAAAGCCGACGCTACATACAAATTACATGGAAAAAGGTTCCTATGTTATCAGTTAAATAACACACAGCCCAAAGTTTCCCCTCCCCCCACCCCTTGAACTGGCAAACTCTTATTCGTGTTTTGGTCCTCTGGGTACTTTCCCCAAGTCACTGGCTTGAGTTAGGTCACTTTAAGGTGAGCCTCTGGTACGACCTCTACTTTCTCCAACACAACATGCCTCAGAGTTTATTTTCATTATTAGATTGACACCTGTCTTATGCCCTGATCGGCAAAGCAATGGGGCACAGTGAGCTTGGCCGTCTTACCCACTCGTCCCCAGCGTCTAGCATGCGTGGGCATGCCACAGTGTTTGTTGCATGAAGCAACATGGAAGGTTCCACACCAAAGTTGTCCTGCTCACTGAACTTTTCAGCGAGCGTGTATAAATCAGGCCTCACCAAGATGTTCGCTTTGCTTAAGTAAAAACCGTCCAGGCTGCATTTCGGCTTCTGGCATGCGCCAAGAGCAGGCCTGTTTCAGCAGCGAACCCCTCCCCTGGGTCAGCTAGCGCGCGGTGTGTCCCTTGCTTGTCTAAAACGATCCCAATCTGCCCGAACGGGCCGGAGCGGAGCGGCGACAGCTCTGCCGACAGCTGGGAAGCTCGGGGTCTGGCCGTCTTTTTCTCTTCTGTATCATGCTTTTTCAAAGGAAAAGGCTGTTTTCCTGTGTGTGAGAACATCCTTTCCTATCTAATAATGCTCAATTGTCTTTCTGTTCCATTAGTGTGTAAGAACCCTCTTGTTCAACTGAGATCAGAGCTGTGGGTGTCAACATGTCTCATGTCACAGAGATATACAGCTGTCAGGTCAGAGATCAAAGGCTTGCCTCTAATGAAAACAAGTCTTTTTTTTTTTTTTTTTTTTTTTTTTTTGGTTGGTTCCCCGAGCAGGAATTGAACCCACACCCACATGCACACCCACACAAACCATTAGATAGTAGGCTCTCAGAGGACATGCAGGCCTGTGCCGTCCATGCTGGTCACCAACCCCAAGCCCAGGGCTGGCACAGACTGTTGTAAGTACATGTATTCATGGATCGACTCTGAGTTCCTGAGAACAAATGGACAAAAGAACTTTGGGGGGGAAAAGTAATCGTACCTGGGCCCCAGGACTGACTGGGATTTGTACTCGATCCTTCGGGTGCATAGACGCTCCTGGGAGTACCCCCCTCAGAGAGCCAGCGTTTGCCTGACACCATGGCCCGGGGCACCCAGCTGGCTGTGTCCTCGGAAGCAGGGGACAGACAACATGCGCTCCTTTCCTGGGTCTGAATTCCCTGGTGTCTGCCCCAGGAACGGCCTTCGAGAGCGCACCAACCTCTCATTTGGAAGAGCCGATGCCTTCTAAGCCCTCCCACAGTGTTTTAGAAACTCCCACCCTGAGATCAAGTCCTCACGATCATTCAAGGGCAAGTTCCCGGTGAGGCCTGGAGATCACACAGGAGCGCTCCCTGAGGGCAGCTCGGGTGGCACAGGGCCGGTGCTAATCAGTGTCTGTCGGGCAGACCGCGAAGGTGAGGGCACTGAGGGGCAGCGTACTCCGAGGACACGCCGTGGCCGCGCGGCCGGGCTTTCCCGTAGGGCTCTCTGGGGCACGTCGTGCTGGGCCCCGGGCCATGCTTACTGCTCCTCACGTCCCGTCCCCAGGAAACTTCCTGGTAGTGCCGGGGTCTAGAGGGTTCAGGGGTGACGACCATGGTACCAGAGACCAAACTGTGGCTCCTAAAAGTCGCCCTTATGTGGCTGGGGCTGGCCGTGGATGTCGGAGAACTTCAGCAGTTCTGCTGTCTGAAAGCAGATGGGGGCCGTGGCGACATGGAGTTCACGTTCTGAGGGGCTGGTGACTCCCCTCCCCGGTGGCTCCTCAGGCCTCTCGCTTCCCTTCCTTGTCACTGTTTGCCAAAACAAGAGTCAGAAAGGCTCGTTTTGCATCCTCTCTTTTTCCCAAGCATTCACGTCAGCAGGTTCTCCTCTTCTCCTGGACGTTCATGCACCACTGATGACCCCGTGAAACACCTTGCTTGCAGGGCTGACCTTCAGACAGGATTGAAAGACAGACAGTCCTGGACAAGCATTAACCTGCAGCCGCTGGCTGCATTTCAGAGGCCCAGCGAGCTGCTGGGGTATGAAATGCAAACGGCAGAACTCAGGCCGCTCCATAAATGCTGACTCATTATTTATGTGGACCACCTACCTCCTCATTATCAATGTCGGACAGAAATTTCCATCTTCACCCTTTGATGTTAATTTTTTTATTTTTTTGAGATTCTATTTCTGTTACTTGTAAAAAAAAAAAAAAATTAGCAACCAGTGACAGTATTATGGATAATACCCTGGGAAAAGATGAGCTATTCTAACCCGTGATAAAATAGGAGCTCTCGGACACGAGGTGAGCTGCCTCCTTACTGGGTCCTTCTCGGTGTCTCTGTCTGTCCGCCTTCTGTCTGTGAGGCTAGTAACGGGGACAGAAGCCTTGCTAACATCTGATTTGGTTAGCCGTGGCTCTCAACTTGCAAATTTGAAAATCAGTGCAGCTAAGTTCAAAAATACAGGTTTAAGGAAGAAACTGACCACACTGGCCTTATATATTAATGAGGGACACTACTGGTCACTCTATGGTACCGTTTAAGGTGCATGCAAAAACCCACCTAAGTTTTAATACTGTTAGGGTTAGACTTCTGCCCTAGCTCGCACGCTGTTAATCTGAGAGTCGAGGCCTCGAGTGGAACCAAATGCAGAGAAGGTCAGAAGGTCAGAGACAGTATCCTGAACGGAAACGGCTCGGGATTTAGAGGCTCGGCCCTGCAATTACTCACCGTGTGTCCTTGGCCAAATCCCTCGCTCTCTGAGCCTCATTCTCCCCATCTCTAAAATAAGTTTAATGGTGTTTACGCCACAGGGTCGTGGCAAGGGTGAGATGAGAGAATGCTAGTGAAGGTCCGGGCGCCTCTCGCCTACCCCCCTTAAACTGGGGCTGTGAGCTCACCTCAGGCCAACTGAGGCTGCAGCGACGGCATAGCGCCCAGCAGGGCTGTGCCCCACCCTTGGCTCTCCTTGTTTTCCTCTCCGCCTCACGCGTCGCGCAGTGTACAGTTCCTTCTGATGCTCGGAGTGCTTAAGGGACCTTGTGTTTGCCAGTCAGGTCACGGGTGGGGAAGGAATAAACACTGCTGAAACTAAGTGTGGGAGGGCGGGAGCGCGGCATGCTGGCTCAGGCTGCTTTTGCCAATCCCCACGCACATTTTGGTATCTGACGACAGCCTCCCACCTGCTGTACGTTGTGGGGAGCCTGGACACATTGCCTTCTCAGCACCCTATTGTGAGCCATCAATGAAGAGCCTTGGTCTCAGACCCCCATCCTATTCCTGTCACAGGAATGTGGGATGCGTGGCACAGAGGTTAAGTGCACTTGCCAGCCACAGGACCGTGGGTCTTACCGACGTCCTTGTGTCTCAGCCACCTCCATACGAAAGAAGAATAAGAATAGTACTTCCTTGTTAAGTAGTTAATGTTAATAAGTTGTGAGGCACTGGATGTGTGTATCCCCTCAAAACTCAAATGTTGAAATCCCAACCCAGATGTGATGCTGTTAGGAGGTGGGGTGTTTGGGAGGTGACTGGTCCTAAGGGTAGAGCCCCCATAAATGGGATTAGTGCCCTCATAAAAGAGACTCTGAGAGCTCGCGCCCCCTCCACCATGAGAAGACACAGCAAGAAGACGGCTGTCCACAAACCAGGGAAGGGGTCCTCAACAGACACCCCGCTTGCTGTCACCTCGGTCCTCGAACTTCCCAGTGTCTAGAACTGTGAGAAACATGTTTGTTGTTGAAGCCACTCAGTCTAACTTTGGTTATCGCAGCCTGAACTAAGACAATATTAATATCAGCATTATTATTATTTTAACTTTTTGGTCTTGGGAAATGAAGTTTTCCAGATCAGGTTCTACTGGTTACAAAGAACAGACACCTGTCAAACAAGGTCTAGTAAAAGGGGATCATGAAGAGATATGAGAGAATCGCAAAGTACAGCCAGCTGCATGGGAACGAGAAAACCACGTCTTTCTCTGTCCCTCTCTGTCCCCGAATGTGTATGTGCACACACAGAAAGGGAGAGAAGCGGAGCGAGCACTTGGTCATCGTTTCTCTCTCTGCATTTGCCCCATTCTCCACACAGATCAGCTGTTTCTCACGGTTTCTGCTTTTCCATGCAGCTCCAACTTGTATGTGGCATCAGCCTGCCACGCGCCAACTCTTGTCCTGGCTCTACTGGGCCTCACGTGTCAAATGTTCACGGCCACGTCCCTACAGGCACTGCATTTCGTAGTCCAAAGTCTAGAGAGAAGACGACTGCATTCTGGCCAGGTTATGGATTGCTTCTTTGGGAGTCAGATACGGTGGCCCCGGTCCCAGCAGCTGTGATTGGCAAGTGTGGGCCGTGGGACACAAGAATCACTGTCACTAAGACAGCAGGGCCATTAAGCTACAAGAAGATCTTTATAAGCAAAAGCTTTTAGGTCACAAACTTTACGTTAACTAAGAAAACTGCTCAATTTTAGTGTCCCCATATTTTATAATTGTGTTTTTCTGATAAAAATACATATTATATAACTTTTAGAAAAATTTAGAAAAAAGAATATTAAAAATAAAAATAAACCTCAATCTTTCTACTTAGAAATTAACCTGGTTAACATTTGTATATATTTCTTTTCTTTTTCCCCTAGTGTTTCTTCATGGTTGAAGTTAAAATAATGATTGTAACATAGTTTTCCTTGGTTTGAGTTTTCTAGAAACAATTCTGAAATAAAGATTCAAGAGCATTTCATTTGCTTTGATGGTGACTCTGGGAAACATGAGTAGGGCGGTGGGGAAGCGATCTAGGGAAGGGGAATGTTCCAGTCGTTATTGCTGTGTAACAAGCCATTACTCCTCAGTCGTATAAAGCCACCGCCATCGTATTTTGCATACAATTTTGTGCACCAGAAATTTGGAGAGGGTTCAATTGTGAAATGTCCTCTGAGCCTGCAGGTATTTGAAGGTTCTGCTGGATTAGATGTTCCAGATGGTTCTCTTGTACGGTTGACAGTTGATCCTGAGGGTCTGCAGGAAGCTCAGTTGGGGTGATGGACCAGAGCGTCTGTGGGCTCTCGAGCATAGCGACTTCAAGGCAGTCAGACTTCTTAACTGGTGACTCATTGCCCCAAGAGAGAGTTTTCGAGAGAAAAGGCAGAAGCCGAGGGCCTTTTGTAGTCTAGCCTTGGAAATCATGTGGTATCAATACTGCCACACTGTTGTATCAAGGCCGTCCCGAGCCCACAGAATCTGGGGCCTTTTTAAAAAATCGTTATAAGAAAAAAGCCAATGAATTGTACGTAATTAATCCAATTGGCACTGTGTTGCAGCCAGAGCTGAGTTCTGCTGGAGTACTCTTGCAAACAGTGCAGAAAACATCTTGAAATTGTCCCCAAGGAAGGCTGAGGAATCTAAAGTAGTTCACCATCAACTCCCACCAGTAATCGGTTAGCAATGGGCAGTTTGGGGAAGGAGCAATAATTCCCCTGGGAGATGATGGGCGCTCCCTTAATGTCGGCTTCTAGCAGGCTCCCCACCCAGAGGGCAGCTTCAGGCAGAGAGCTTCATGTGGTCACAGCAAACAGCCTTTTAGGAACAGAGATCTGCACAGAGATGAATGCCAAGGGGTGCTGGGGACAATACCGACAGTATCTCCTACAGCAGTGGTACCCAGGGGCCCATTTCGTGGAAGACAATATTTTCATGGCCAGGGTTGGGGGTGGGGGTGCGGAGGTTGGGATGATTCAAGCGCATTACATTTATTGTGTACTTTATTATTACATTGTAATATATAATGAAATAATTATTCAACTTGCCATAATGCAGAGTCAGTGGGAGCCCTGAGCTTGTTTTCCTGCAACTAGATGGCCACATCTAGATCCCCGCCATGCGCAGGGCACAACAGGGTTCATGCTCCTACGAGAATCCAGTGGCCCCGCTGATCCGACAGGAGGCGGAGCTCAGGCCCTAACACCAGCGATGGGGAGCGGCTGTAAATACAGATGAAGTTTCCGTGGCTCACGGGTTGCTCACCTCCTGCTGGGCAGCCCTGTTCCTACCAGGCCAGGGACTGATACTTGACCATGGCCTGGGGGTTGGGGACCCCTGTCCTATAGCATATTGGAAGCATTTTTCCTTGCAAGCAATTAAATATTCTTTGTGACAACTTTTAATAGGTACATAGATATTTTATTTTTAAATTAACATTTCTGTTTATAAAGGTGAAGGCCAGGGACAAAACTTATGCCATTGTGTCAACTGGTTGGGTGTACCTTCTCTGTGCATTTACAATATCTTATCCATGCATCTCCAATTGCACTTAGCATTCTGTGTTATAATTGGATACATTGCTACTCCTTGAAAATCAGGACAATGGTCTCATTACTTCACCCCTCTCCCCTAGCACGGAGCCAGGGACATAACAGGCTCTCAAGAAATGCTAGTTGAATGAATGAATAAAAGATTATAATAATTATAATAGCTATTGTTTATTGGAGTTTAATGTGTGCTAGGCGCTGTGTTAAGGGATTCACATGTGTCTTCCCATTTTATCCTTAAACAATTTTAGGAGGGAAGTTCTATTATTTTCATTTTCCTAATGAAGAAACTGAGGCTCTGAGTGCTTAACCCATCTGCTCAAAGTCACACTGTCATTAGGTGACAGATTGGGGTTGTGAATCCAAGTATGTCTGACTCCAGGGCATAAGTTGTTAACCACTGGGCAACACAGCTTCCAGGAGCCAGTGAGTGTCTGATCCACAGCCCAGAAGCTCCAAAGACTCTTGGAAAGACACCCAGTAAAGAAAGGTTTAGAAGGTCAATGTTTCATTCAAAGTTCAAAGCACGCAGTTCTCCCACATTAAGCTCCAATGATCTCCCACTAAACATTGAATGAAATCCCAGGTTTGAAAAACGGCCAATAAGGACGCCAGGCGCCTGCCTTTCTCTCCGTATTCGTGTCCTCCTGCTGCACCGTTCCCAGCATGCTCTTGGTCCCCTCCTGGACGTGAGCACTCAGCCTCACGGCCTTTGCGTGTCTGTGCCCCTTCCTGGCTTGCTCGTTTCTGTTTTTTTCCCTTCCATATAGCTAGCTCCTTCGTATCTCTATATAAATGGTACTTCTTTTAAAAGCTTTTCAAGGTAGGTCCCTATTATTCTCTGCCTCATCTCTTGTTTCCTTGACAGGATTTAATATGATTTCTAAGAATTTTAGTTCATTTACTTTTTTTTTTTTTTTAGTACGTGGGTAGTTCCCGGGGTGGGAATCGAACCCAGGCCGCAGCGTTGACAGCGCCGAAGCCTAAGCCACTGCACCACCAGGGAACTCCTCGTTAACTTACTTTTGTCTGCTCCTCTCCTAGAAGTATCAGGTCACTGGGCCAGAGTTTGTTATGCCCCCAGCCCCTAATGCAGTGAATGAATAAATAGGTGCTAAATAAATATTGGTTCAAAGTTGTGTAGCTATTGGATGGTTACTATAAAAACAGTAACACGTGTTTGTGAGAATGTGGAGAAATTGAAACCCTGGTGCATTGTTGGTAGAAACATAAAATGGTGCCGTCACTATGGAAAACAGTACGGTAGTTCAATAAGAAAGGGAGGGAGGGAGAGAAGGAGGGAGGGAGGGAGGGAGGGAGGGAGGCAGGCAGTCGGGCACTCGGTCAGGAGCACCGCTGACCGCCTGGCTCCCCGTCCAGGCATGGACACATTCGGGCTCCTAACAGGAGTACATTCTCTTAACTAAGTACTACAACCATTTCCTTTCCCAAAAGAGAAAAAATAATCTTAGGACATTTCAAACAGGGATAACACTTACTTTAGAATTAGAAGAAAATTTAACGTTCCCTTAAACCCACATCTTCTGTATCAGTCGGGGTGAGGATAGGGTTCGCGTAGACAGGAAGCCATTACTGCCCTGGCAGGTTGGGGGTAAGCGGGGCAGGCGTGGTGACTGGCACTGCAGCTGGGGCACCAGGACGGGCCATGGGGCGGAGCGGTGCGGCTGTTGCCCTGCACCGCTAACAAGGAGCGAGCGGCTTGAACACAAAGGCCTTCCTCAGATCTGCTGGTGCCTTCCTTTGGTTGAACTCACGTGGAAGTTAGAGGGCAAAACCCATTAGAGCCCTCAGTGACCTCAGGACACAGAGCAGCGGAGAAAGGCAGAGAACGAATCCGGGGGTGCCTTCATTGTACCACACTCCATTTGGGAAGTGAAAGCACCCAGACTCAAGGAATGAAATGAGTTGCTTACGGTCTCCCAGGAATAGATAAGAGATGATCATGTATTTATGACTAATAAAGTGCCTACCATGCATTAGTAAGGAATGCACACATTTGCCTAAACTTGGAAAATCTGCCACAAATGTAAGAAACATCTAAAGAAGTTTTGTTTTAAAAGAGGGTAGCGTGCCCGGCTTCCACAGAGCTGGCACCCACCAGGGGCTTTTGTGTCATGGACTTTGCAAGTCTGACTCATCACACGTTATGACAAAAAACATTTTAACTTCATGAGTTTCCTTCCTGCTTCTATCTTAGTGATCTCCATGGTTTATGGAATATTTAGAAGAAGTCAAAGCAGAGTATTAAATTATAGGGGTTTAGTTCAATAAAATAAGATAGTTAAATCAAAGAAAATTATTGAAAAGGTTCAGACTTGCATCCTCAAATAAGGATTTTTCATAGTTAAAGGACTTTGAGACAACTTTTCAGACTCTTAGAAGTTCAGAAGATGCTACTTAAAAAAAAAAGTGATGACAAGGTTTTGAACACAAATATTAAAACTTCAGGGGAGTAAGACAAAAATGGTGCTTTTTTTTCCACTGAGGAAGTAACACAGCTGAGCATAGTAATTAAGAGTCCAAGTTCAAGAATCAAAATTCTTGGGTTTAAACCTGGCTTTGCCACTTACTAGCTGTGTAACCTTGGCCAAGTGACTGCACCTCTCTACATCTCTAGGTTCCCCATTGTGACGTGAGAGTAATTGTACCTACTTCATCAGGTTGTGAGGACTGGGCAAAATAATTTTCTATAGAATACTAACATTTTGCTTCTCTGGCACATACGAGGTGCTCAAAAAGGGCTAGCTAGTGCTATTATGGCATAAAACCTTTTTATTTTTTGCCCGCAGAGGTGGTTATACTACCATATTAAGTAGCTGATTTCTCACAGTTGCTTTAGCTGACATTGATCTATTGATTTGTTAAGACCACCATGAAGTGTGAAGGAAACCAAAATTTTGCTCACCTGAAGCTGCTTTGTGGGATATTATTCTAAGCTTTTTATTAAGAAACAAGACTCAGAAAGAACCTTTGACCACCCCCTCTTCCTGCCTGAGACATTCAGACAGAAAACCCTGCTTTGGGAGCTTTGGCTTCAGCACCTTAAGAATCTTCACCCTAGCACTAGTCAGAAAGACTCAAAGTCTGTTAGCGAGATGCCCCGTGTCCCACCGTTTCTGAGTTGCCTAGCCAGAATTTTCCTGCCATGTATGTTCTGCTTTTTCCTCAACTGCCCGTAGATCACCCACTCTCACTTCTGAAATCTAAAACCCATCCCTTTTCCTCCTTTGTCCAAAATGTCTTATATACCCAAAGTTGCCTCACTGTCTTTGGAATTTTCATGTTTACGTGAATTCCCCATGAGTATGTATTAAACATTCCATTTTCTCCTGTTAATGTCTCTGTTCATTTGATTAATACCCCAGCTAGAAGAACTTAGGAGGTGGGCGAGAAATTAATGCTTTTAGCTCCCATAAGTCCAAATGAATTATGACAGTCACCATTATGAAGATGCATTTTAAGTAAAAAAAACAGGGAGTGGCAATGCTGAATCTGATGAGGGATCAGGATAAGGAGTGAAGGAGATAAGGAGAAAGAAAAAGAAGAAGAGGAGGAGTGGAAAGAGAAGAGCCCAAAACATGAATCTTTGGAGGGTTGAGGAAGAGAGGATGTGTCAGTCTGCCACCATGGTGGTGCTGCTAGGACCCGGAGCTAGCCACCCACTGGACTGAGACAGAACAGGCAATGAAAACCAGTCTCAGTGCTTAATGCACATATGGTGCTACCATACCAAGGAAGCCTACATTCGGAAAGGATTTCCTTGAAGGATCAGTTACCACCTTCTCTCTGCAATTTTCCTGTGATGCATACACGTGCAGGAGGGGCTTTCCTCTGGCTCCCCATGCACCTCCTTCTCTGGGTGGAAACTACTCTCTGATCGTTCGGTGATGTCAGCCCCAAGCTTGTAGGGAGCCCCTCCCTAATTATCATTTGAATGTCAAGTTTTATGTACACCTCTAGGGACTCCAAAGGATGTAAAAACAGCACCAGAATGGTCCTTGTCCTCAAGGAACTTGCACCCTCAAGTTGCATGTTGAATTGCTTACATATTATTATATGTTTAGCAGATTTCTTCCTGGTCAAGTGTTATCAACACAAACAAAAGAGTTAAAAAAAAAAACTGCAACTTCTATCATTCTTCCAAAAAAGAAAATGGACTGTTTACATCATTTATGGCAGTAACAAAACAGCAGGAGAAGAAACACGTTTGTTCTGGAATTAAAATTAAGTTGTCTAAGCTCAGAACGCCCATCATTAGGTACATTTGGGAAGAGCTCACATTTTGATGGCGGTACAACTGTATTTCAGTTTCTTATTTGTAAAGCCGTTGACAGCCTTCCTAGGCCTCTTCTGTTTCCCTTCGGGAAGGTGCAAGGAATTTTCCCACTGTTCATAGTTTCCTTTACTTTTAGCTGAGAAACAAACTCAGACAAATTTTGCTTTTAACATCCAGTTTCCAGTTTCCTAATTCCTTTGACTGAGGTTTGAACCAATTCTCTAAGTTCTATTTCCGTCTTTGCCCCCTGTTCTTTGTCACTGATGTTGCTTGTTCCAAGCGTTTGTTGTGATTATGGAAGTTCTGTGAGCTTTTCAGGCAGGTTTCTTGCAGTTCTTGTGTGGGAGAGCACTCTGCATCAGGGCAGGACTTACTTACATAGCGTGGTCCCAGCAGGGAAGGAGGGCTCTTGGTGACCGTCACAGAGAGCACTGCTAGGACACACCCAATTAAGCCATGTGAACAAAAGCAAACAAGCAGAGGATGTAAGTAAATCAAAAGAATACATTCCCAAAATACTGGGTGTAGGCAGGCCAGGGAAAAGGGCAACTTCCCCAAAGAACAAAGAAATTCAGGATTATATTTGAATGAGGTGTAAAATATTCAGGGGTGGCATCACAGGCCTTCGAAGGCAGGTCTTTGCTGACCACCCCTCCCAGAAGGGGGGAGGGAGTTTCGTCTTTGTTTGGCCCTTGTTGGAACTGTCATGGGGGGGGGGGGGGCGGCCATGCTAATAATATTATAATCCATTATAATTAACTAAAGTTCACCTTGAAGGGCAAGTTGGTGTCCTGGATCTGCTTTGGCCACTGGAATCCAGTCCTGACCTGTCTGTTAGCTGCAACTTTTCCTGAGGATGATCTCATCTCTTCAATTCCTTCTTCTCCTTCCCCTCTTCCCACCACGACCCCGTCCTTTCTGCCTACTGTAACACTTTGAAGGACATCACACTTTGAAACAGAAACCTAAAAGTCTGAGATCTAACATGTTTCAGGATAGGTGATCTAAGCAAAAATCTATAAACTGTTGTGACAGTATGTGTGCACTTGATGGATTTTTTAATAAAAAATCTAAAAGTTTTTTCAAACTGGAGGATTTGATCATTAACTCACTTAAAAAATACTGCATGAAATACTAGATGCTATATTGCTTTAAGTTATAGCCTATATGGTATATAGCCACTAGTGAAATAAAGGTAAGTAGCTCAGATTAAGTTCACCATTGTTTTGTGACATAAGTTAAAAATATAGCCTGAAAAATCAGAAGGTCAAGTCTAGCCACATTAGTAACAGACTGCACTGGGGAGACAATGGAGAGAGATGACCTGAACCACAGGTGTCCCATGGTTTACAGTGGGCAGAGAAGAGAATCATCTCAAAATGCTGTAAAACTTCCATTACCACAACCTGTTTATAGAAGAGAAAATGGAGAGGTTAAATAATTTGCCCAAGGCCACATGACTAGCAATTAACGGAACTGGAATCTTTCTCATTTAGTTAAGTGTGTCTTTTTGTCACTAAACCATCAAAGGTGAGTGTGTGTGTGTGTGTGTGTGTGTGTGTGTCCTGCCATATAAAATAAAAAGTAGAAGCATTCATGACTGGATTGTTTTCCAGACATTATATATCTGAATATATAAAACTTGGTTTTCCTTGTACTAAAACTTGCTGAGCAGACCTTTTAGAATGGTCAAAATCTGCAACACTGACGACACCAAATGTTAGCAAGGAAGTGGAGCAACAGGAACTCTCATTCATTGCTGTTAGAAACACAACATGGGACACCACTTTGGAAGACACTGGCAGTTTCTTACACAACAAACATGCTCTTACCACATGATTTAGCAGTCACGCTCCTTGCTATTTACTCAAAGCACTTTAAAACTTACGTCCACACATAAACTGTGCACAAATGTTGATAGCAGCTTTATTCATAATTGTCAAAACGTGGAAGAAACCAAGATATCCTTCAGAGGTGAAAGTAGAAGTACACTATGGTACATCCAGACAATGTGTTACTCAGTGCTGAAAAGAAATGGACTATCGAGGCATGAAAAGACGAAACCTTAAATGCATGTGACTAAGTGAAAGAAGCCAATCTGAAAAGGCTACTCCAGATTCTAGTGCCGATTCCAATGTGGGGCAGGGGGATGCTCCCCGCCCCAGTAAGCAGTTCTCCCAGCACCAGCTGGGTGTCCTACACTTCAGCTCAAATCTGACACCACCTACCTGGAGATAGCATCAGATTCTACAGGTTCAGGGCTCAGCCCTATGACACGGGACATTCAAGCAAACCCCTCCCTAGGTTTGGTGAGTTTATCAGCACGGCTCACGGAACTCACAGACCACCTTACTTACTACATCACTCGTTTCTCATACAAGGATATGACTCAGGAAAGGCCACATGGAAGGGATGCGTAGGGCAAGGTGCAGAGAAAGGGCTCAGAGCACGCTACACTCCCAGCATTCCACAGGTGCACCACCCCGGAAGCCCTCCAGACCCCCTCCCTTGGGTTGTTACGGAGGTTTCCCTACTCAGGCACGATTGATTAAATCATTGACCGTTGAACTTGACCTCCAGCCCTTCTGCCCTCGCAGAGGTCAGGAAGTGAGACAGAAAGTTCCAACCCTCCAAGCACACGGTTCTCTCGGCAACCAGCTCGGGCGCGTTCGAATGTCACCTCACTAACACATTAATAGGCACCTTTGTTGCTGTCATCACGTAGAAAACGCCAAGGGTTTTAGGAGCTCTGTGCCAGAAACTGGATGAAGACCAAATATGTATTTCTTATTACAAATTACAATATCCTAGTTACATTCTATATCATTCAAACCATATGACAGTCTGGAAAAGGCAAAACCACGGAAACAGTGGAAAGATCCTTGGGTGCCAGAGGTTGGGAGGGAGTAGAGATAAATAGGCAGGGCACGGGGCTCGTTAGGGCCGTGAAAATACTTCGTGTGCTACCGTGACGGTGGGTACGTGCCCTTCTGCTCTTGTCCAACCCAGAGATTGGCGACGCCCAAAGAGAACCCTGATGTAAGGTATGGACTTCGGGTGATGATGTCCGAGTGCAGGTTCATCAGTTTTAGTCAATGTACCACTCTGGGGGGCGAGGCTGCTAGTGGGAGAGGTTATGGGTGTGAAGGGGAAAGGGGGAGTTAAAGTAAAAAGTTTTAACTTCCACAGCGGCTGCAAGTCTTTTTGTAAGTAAGGTTTGATTGAACCAAAAATGCTAGCCAAAAGGTAAGTTTTGGAGCGTGGCGTGTAAACCACCAGCAGCATAGCTAGGTGAAAAAACAAACACAAACAAAAAGACAACGTATCTGTTATCCCAGTTTTGCAAGTGTCTCTGTACACCAAGAGGAGGGAAGAGGGAAGAAAAAGGCAGTCGGAAAGAATTTAACTGAGCGCTGAGCAAGGGGTAGAGGAAGGCAAAGTGAGGACAGTTCTGGGGGAGCAGAGGCCACACGAAGAGGCGGACTAGCCGGGGCGGCCATCTGGACAGCCCACGTGCAAGCACCAAGCAGAGGCTCCTGGGCTTGCATGGTGCCTGGCTGAAACAGCCCGCAGAGAAGGCCACCTGGAAATTAATCCAAAATTTCAACAGGCAAAACGGGAATGTGGGAAGTCTTTTGTTAGCTGCTCAGCAGCCATTAACAGACTAATAGCTCGATCGGTCTCTCACTCAGCAGTCATTATAATTTAAATGAGAACATCTCATAACTTTTTTCTTATTGGGGTATCTGAGAAAGCTCCATATCTTCCCCTTAATTTTGCTGAGAACCTAAAAATGCTTTTAAAAATTGCATTAAAATAAAACAACACCTTGCCTTGTATTGGATAACGGACACAGCTCAATATCCAAATGGATAGGTTTGATTACCTTGATGGAGTACAGAACTCATTTCAGGATTACATTAGCACGCATGCAAGTGAAAGAGAAAGCATGTTCTATTTATTCTTCCCTGAATAATCCTAGCCTGTATTTTCTATGAAATTGCTGTTATGGCTGAATGAAATCTAAACAGTGTCTCTGTTTAGATGATATTCCCTGATCTGAGAGCAAATAAATGAGAAGAAATATTAAAATGTTTGTAGTTATCATCATTTATGAAATGTGTCGGTCAACTCATTTATGAAGATGCCATTGCAACTCACATTGGCCTTCCCTTTCAGAACAGAGACATATTAACGACGTGGCTTTGGGAGCTGTTTCATATCTCCAAAGAAGGCCCACGGAAGCTGTGTGACCTTGGGAACGTCGCTTAACACCTCCGAACTTTATTGCTTTCATTAGCCAAAAGGAGACAATTCCTTACTAGCCTAAAGACAGGGAGCCTGAGTAAATGGCTTCTGTAAATATTGGGTTTTTTCATTATTAAAAATATTTGTTTCATACAGTCTTAACATAAATAAGTCAGACGAGGTTTTACTCTGCCACAGACGCATCCATGAAGTAAGAGCCTTAGACCATCCAAGTGGTGAACCTCTGAAAGATGTGTAATTTCTTATTTTAGTCAGAGCACACACCGTCCATGTCGTTCCCACTCATCGATTGCTTCCAAATCCAGATGACCCAAAAGCCTCTTCGCTCAGTCACCATAGCAACCACCAAGGTGGTGCAGCAGTGCCATCCCTATGTTTGATAACCCATTGGTAGGATCTGCAATATGAAAGTCCTGGCTCCTTGACATGATACGGTCCTACCTTACCGTCCAGTGTGCTGTCTTGTACTGCCCTTTCTGCAGTCCACTGACTTCAGCCAAAACAGGGGTGTAGATCCCTGACTCCCATCCACCCCTACTTCTGGCCTTTCTCCCATGAGAATCCCTTCCATCCGCATCCGCTCTCTCACTCTAGAAACTCCAAGATTCCTGAGGTCAGAAGCTGTGCCTTGCTACCTGTGCTGCCCCACACCTAGCACACAGCCTGGACATAATGGGCCCAGCAAATATTTTTTGAATTAAAAAAAAAAGTGGATAAACATGAAAAACCATGTAAATGGAGAAGATGGTTGTATCCTGAGTTGGTGCCAAAATGTCAGTGCTGCTTTGCTGCCTGGCGACGCCAGGCCCTTCCACGCCCAATCCACACACACGTTCCACGTTGTCCTTACACATCATCTTCCCATGCTTTCCCCTTTCAAAGCTGCCCTGTCACAACTTCTTAACCCAAAGCTTAGATGACAAGGGGCTCCCTTACCCAGAGCCCCTTTAGAAACAGTGTTAAATGTGAAAAAAAATAATTAAGTGTGTAGTACATGAGAGAAATGACAGAGAAGGACAATTATGATGCAGGCAGAACATGATGGTGACTTGGACCAGGGTAGTAGCAACGGTCACAGCAGAAAGTGGCCTGATTCTAGAAATAGCTAGAAGTAGAATTATCAAGATTTGGTGACGAATTAGATACGGAGATGAGAAAAAGGGAGGAATCAAAGATAACGTTAGGAATTGTTACTTACCTGTCTGTGCATCTTTCTCCTCTGCAAATTGATTTGTTTAAGGGTAACCACACCCTCCTTGTCAGTTAGTGATTTAGGAATTGGCGTGTGGCCCTCATTATAACCAACAGGATACAACCAGATATCTTCTGGAAGCTTCTGCATAAAGAAGCCACAGAAAGAAAGCCGCCCTCATTTTCTTCCAGATATTGGTGTGCCTGGATGTGACACCTGGAACACCTACCTGCACTATCTTGATTCCACCTTGAGGATGGAGCCAACCCGGAGATTGGCAGAGCTCAGCGATGGAAAGGACCAGGATTCTCGGAGCCCCCAGTGAGCCGTGCGTCAGCCACGTCCTTGTTATGAGACTTTACATTTCTGTGTTATTTAAGACCACTTGGGGTAGGATTTCTGTTACTTACGACCAAACACATCCTGCTCCAGGATGCCCTTTCGTAGGTTTTACAGCCAATCCTTTTTAGAATGAAGCACCAAAGGATCTAGAAATATTCCCAAAGTGTCCAACCAATATGTTCCACAGTCTGACACTCTTGGCTGAAGGAAAAGATTCGGTGGAAGGGAAGAGGCTGGATAGGAAACCAAACCCACAGCTACAGTCGGAAACCAGTCATACGTACGTTGATTTATGACACGACAAGGAAACATCAGCTGAGGAACTGTGAGTGCAACACTATGGTGCCCTACAGTGGGGTTTTCCAACTGCAGTTTGTGACCTGCTCATAAGTCTTATGAATAACTCAGTGAGCCTAGACTAGCATTTTTTTCAAAAAAAAAAAAAATGGAATAGAACAAATCGAATGAGATAGAATAAGACAGAATGGAATAGAAAATATCAGAACACATAGTAATGAAAATGCTTGTAGATTATACAAAACACTCAATGACTTCAGACTGACATTAAAAATGGAATAGAACAAATAGAATAGGATAGAATAGAATGGAAAATATCAGAGCACATACTAAAGATTATTTACTCTTTTTTCAGTCATATATTTACATATGTGTCTACTGAGTCATTGTGTAAAATGTATGCCTTCTTGTGGGTCATGGCCAAAAAGGTTTGAGAACTACTGTCTGAGAATAAACTGAGGCACCAACCATCCCTCTTTACACACAACAACACTCTAAACCACCAGACTGACTGGTAGATTTAATTACACAAATAATGCTGACATCTTTTCAAATGAAAAATATTCTCATCATGTGACGGTCATAAAATGTTTCTTCGCAAATAAAAATGGTGCCCCCAAAGCATGGCCTCGATGGGAGATCCAGAACACCCAGCTGAGCCCCTCAGCTCCCCAAGTGACACCAGGCTCCCCAGAACACCCAGCTGAGCCCCTCAGCTCCCCAAGTGACACCAGGCTCCCCAGAGCACCCAGCTGAGCCCCTGAGCTCCCCGACTGACACCAGGCTCCCCAGAGCACCCAGCTGAGCCCCTGAGCTCCCCGACTGACACCAGGCTCCCCAGAGCACCCAGCTGCCCTTACATCATCGCCCATGAGTCTCCTTGACACCATCTTTGGTTTCTGTCTGATTCTTGCTTCTTATGCTGACATTGGGGGAGGAGGTAAAAGCGATTTCTTGGGGGGTTCCCTGGTGGTGTAGTGGCTAGGTTTCGGCGCTCTCACTGCTGCAGCCTGGGCTCGATTCCCACTCAGGGAACCCCACCACCACCACCACACAGAAAGTGATTTCTTTCCATGGCATCGTTGTGGAAAGTACCATCAATTGGTATAGTTCATAGTAAAAATGAGTTTTTTAATTCCAAAGAGATTAGACATTACTCCCCAAATTTCAATTTCCAGTGCAATTAATTGTCCATTAGGAGGCTCATCGTGGAGCACAGATTGCCATCCAGGAGCCTCATTTGTTCTGAGGGTCCTTAATCATACCCTTTGTGATATGAAGGGCTTGACAGAACAAGGGGGCTGTGCTGTGTCACCTCCCCTCCCTGCACCTCTCATTCCAGTGCAGGGGCAATGGGCAGTTCCACACAGGATTGGACACCCTCAGAGAGCTGCCAGCGTATCCTCAGGGACTGCCCCAATACCTGCCACACAACATCTGCCCACGTGCTTGTCACCCCAGAAGTATTGGGGACCTAACGTCCCTGAAAGCGATCCTCAAACAAGGAAGGAAAGGTGCTGACGGACACATGTTCCAGCCTCCTGTCCTTCAGGAGACAATCCCACCAGGAATTCCACGTACTTCTCAGAGGTCCTTGAATCTCAGAGACTGAATCCCTGCTCCCTAAGCTGGACCTTGACAATTCACTGTTCTAATGACCTCCCCTCCTTTCCCGTGCCACTACCCCTGTCCCCTCCTCCCTGCTCCTTGGGATAGCCTCCCAAACAGAACTCCTGCAGCCAAGTCCATGGATGGAACTCTGCCTTTAGGAAAACTAAAAGAGATCCAAACCAAACAGAATCTAATCGAGTTAAGGAAAATCACAAGTAAAGAAATTATTTCATGAACTCAAACAAAACCTTCACAATATTACGCACTTACATGCACATGTTTTTAAAAGGGTAGGAAGGAATTTGGCAACAGAATTGCTTGGGGGAGTAGTCCATGAGAACCAAAGAAAAGAAGGTAGAGGTTTAGAGATCGGTAGCTGAGTTTAGCGACCTGATAGCACAAAGGTTAGTTGTCTTGAACACATTTCTCACCACCTGAAAAAGGTGAGAGTGCATGAGCAGCCCTGAGAGCCGCGGACAGGCACGTCGGGGGTACCTTTAACTAAACCTTCTCTTCAGAGGGGTGCCCACAGATGCCAGCTGCCTTTTACACTACGTTGTATGTTCACGTCAAACCAGGGAACTAGGAATGTGAAAATCTATTCTGGGGAACAACCTCTCACACATACAGACCTAAGATAATAGAGAAAAAAGAGAAAATAAAAACAGAAAATAAGTGATTTAAATATATTTATATATAAATAAATATGACATTATCATTTGATTTAGAAGAATCATCGCTATTGTATGAAATTTGGAAGGCAATTAGATTAATAAAAGCTCTAATGTACAAAATGTATTTGAGTGTCCGAATGCAACATCGTTTTCAAATACTCACAGAAATACAGTCTGGTGTACTGAGCCGAGGCCTGAAGGAGTCCCTTAGCCAAACCGATCTTATAAAAGCTAAAAACACACAATGTGTGATATTGGTTATTTTTCAGTTAATACACACTTGAAATAGTATATCGTTGTAAACATTTTCACTATTTCCCCATGCTCCTCTTTATGTTATTTATGAAGAAAAAGATGTTTTTAAGTGGTAAATCCTTCTTCAGCCTTGCTTTAGAATATCATTAAAGATGTCTGGACTAACGACGTTCTCCTGCCGGGACAGTTGGTAACAGGGAATGACACACATGGGCTGAGAACCTGTCATTTGTTCTATAGTTAACATTGGTCTGGCCCTTCTTAGTGCTGAGTGGAATTCTGGTTTCTGAATCTCTAAAGGATTTGAAAAAGGTTCAAAGGGAAACAACAGAAACTATTTAAAGGATGAAGGAGAAGACCTCCGAGGAAAGGTTAAAGACATTGAACTGGCTTTGCCTTGAAAATCGCAGGCCAAGGACTAATTTAATAACTTTCTTTGAGAACAGGATGGTTTATTGGGAGGAAGATGCTAGCTGGCTTTTCTCCATCTCTATGGAGAGGAAAACCAGACAAAATGGGATTAGAATGGAACAACAAAATTTTCCTTGACCTAAGGCAGAACTCAGCTGCAAAGGTCATTGAACTCTGTCACTACCATCACTGCAGAGATTTGAAAATACGTTCAACAGCCACTAGTTATGGGTAGTTTAGAGAACTTTCTGGAGAAGGAAATCTCTTTCAACTCTATACTTCCATACATAGATGGTCTCCAGCTTATAATGGTTCAAGTGACAATTTTTCAACTTTATGATGGTTCAAAAGAGATAGGCATTCAGTAGAAACTGTACTTCAGATTCTGCATTTTGATGTTTTCCTGAGCTAGCGATACTGTCACAACGCTGGGCAGTGTCAGTGAGCCACAGTGACCAGCCAGCCACCCAGCCACAGGGGTCAGCAACTGATACTGGGTTGCCAGTATGGTTTTGGATATCGTGTTTTTGTGTTTTCACATCCCATCATGTCTACCAAACGCCCATGTGCACCTCCTGCTTGTGGTGAGGAAAAGAGGAAGGCAATTACTCTTCAGGCGGAACTCAAGGTAACTGCCCAGTGGCAGGCTAACGAAAGCGTTCTGAACACATTTTAGGTAAGCTCAGCTAAGCTAGGATGTTTGCTAGGTCAGGTGTATTAAATGTATTTTCAAATATGATATTCTCAACTTCCAATGGGTTTATCAGGACTAACCCCGTTGTAAGTCAAGGAGCATCTGTATTTGAATTCTCAGAAGCCCGATCAAAAGGTTTAGTCAGGGTATGGGGAGACCAGATTTTCCACACTTGGAGACAAGGTCATGGGAATATATCATCTTCCGCTCTGAAGCTAGAAAGATTCAACATAAAATGAATGAGATTAGCCATACGCTGAAGTAACATAACTCTACGAGGTGGCTCACAAATATTACTAATAAAACCAGCATTTCCCAAATTTCATATAGGGGCTAATGGAAACCATATTAAAGCATTTCTAAGAGAAACTGTGGTTTAATAATATTCATCACACATCTATTGAACACCTGCTCTGTTTCAAGCAGTGTACCAGGCACTGGAGATTCCAAGTCGAATTCAACATGGTCCCTGCCCCCGGGAGCCCGCCAGCTGGGAGGAGAGAGACGTGCTGCAGGCTAATTCTGCAGAAGGGAGAAGCACAGTCCATTGTGGGAGTACCTGGCTGGGCCCCCCAGGCCCAAAGAGGTGTTCTGGGAAGGCCTCCTGACCAGGAGCCCTCAGGGTGAGCTCTGGAACTAGGAGAGGTATACAATTGGCACAGGAGAAACTTTTCTGTTTTTGTAGAGAAGGTAGATGTGAATGGAAGAATAATATCAAGAGCAAATACGTGTTCCATGTGATGTGCTGTATCAAGTGGTAAATCGGCCTGATTCCATTTAACCCTCATGACCACCCTCATTTATTCACCCATCAGACGTGGCAGCACCTGCTGTGTCCCAGGAACGGTACACACAGTGGTGAGTCAAACAGAGCCCGCTCTCCTACAGCTTAGTTCAGTGTGGGGAGGGGGATACTATACAATAATCAAGCTAACACGGAAACGTGATGGAAAAGAAAAGTTGTTAATTACAATATTTGCAATTTCCTTCGCTCTTTCAACCAGCAGAGATAATTCTGTTTTTGTCTGCTGAACGTCTCCCATCTGGATTCCCCCCACCCCCACCCCACCCCACTCCAAGGAGAATCCTTTCTCTGTCAGCTGGGTTCCTGAGCAGTGGTGATGCCAAATCCAATCAATGGGGAAGGAGAGACTAGACTTTAGATGTAACAATGAGCAATTTGTGCAAGAAAAGAAAAAAAAAAAAAACAATAGCAGATGAAAATAATTTATTTTCAAATAAAAATGTTTAAACTATTGCTTTTTATAACTTTTATTGAACACCTTATTATATTTTGGGAACAGTACGATACACTTTACTAGCACTATCTCTTATGGTTCTCCCCCCAAACAATGGGAGAGACACTAACTCTAACCTCACTCTATAGAGGTGAGAACTGAGCTATAAAAAAGTTACATAACTTGCACAACGTCCTGGAGTTACTATGGAGCTGGGCTTCAAACCCAGGTGGTATGACCCGGGAGCCCACGGTGGCTACAAGAGAGAAGGTTCTTGGAGCAATCATGCAAAGGGTGATGGCGCGTAAGGGTAATGGCTAAATGAATGCTATGAAGTGTAACTATGAGCTCCTAACTTGGTCCCCTGATAGTCTCTGAATGATGTTAGTAAAGAATTGAATTGCTTTCAGTTACTTACTTTGAGTTGATAATTCTTTGAGAGCGACTCCATGCTGGACCCCTGTTTTCACTGGAAACATGCAACACAGGATTGCAAACTGTGGTGTGTGTTATGAAGAGAAAATAGGGGGGACTCTAAGCGCACAGGCAGGGGTTCCCGATCTGGCTTATACGGTCAGGGAAACTCTCCTGAGGAAGTAACACTGGAGCCTGAGCTGAAGACTGAGTAATGATAAGCTGGGTGAAGAGTTTGTGGGGGTCGGGGAGGAGGCATATTCCAGGCAGAGGGAACAGTACATGCGAAGGCAGAGAGAGGAGGGTGGAGAGGATTTTGAGGAACTGAAAGAAGGTAGAGAGCTGGAGCGCTGACAGTGAGGAGGAGACAGGAGTGGCGAGGCAAGTAGACACTGGCATTCCCTTGAGGCAGGGGACACTGCGAGAGGGCCAGTTGTGGAAGGCCCATTCATCTGTCGTCATCCTTCCCCTTCAAAGACAAAGCTACTCCGTCATTCCCGGTCTGGGGAGGGCACTTCTCACAGGAGGGTCTTGTGATCGGCTTCAGAAGAAGGTCAGAAAGTCTTTCCCACGCCTGCCATCTCCCAAATACCCTCAGCTTGAAATAGTCAACATGCCAAGGTACCATATTTTGGGATACTGTGTCCTGAACCTCATCATTAGGAACGTGGTCTCCAGAGCCAGGCTGGCGGGGTTGGAATTCCAGCTTATCAGCTGTACGCCTTTGGGAAAGTGACCACTCTGTGCCTCGGTGTTTGTCAACTGCAAAGTGGGGTTAATAATACCAATCATATATATGAGGATCAAATGACTTAACGTGTAAACACCTGCTGTTATTATTACCAGATGACTTTTGAGAGCAACATTTAAGTATAAGATTCCACAGTGGGGAGGTATGTAAATGGAGAAAGCAGTATTTGCAAAGAATGGATATGGGGAAGTGAGGGGTGCTTGGAAAATCATTGGTTTTTCCAAAGGACATAGAAGCTAGAATGTTAGGTGAGCAGCATATAAGATGTCCAGCTGAGAAATGTCGATTTTATTTCAAGAAGCATATAGAACTTCTGAAGGTTTTTGAGCAGATATATAATAAAACCAGGGTTGTATTTTGGGAAAAGTAATCTAGCAGTCACAAAGTGTAAATTATCATGGGAAACACTCACTTCGCACTCACTGAGAAACCTTGCTGAAAATTTTTTTCTTAAGCAGACTCTCCTACTGGCCAGCAGATATGTTGAGCAGCTGACAAAATATGCTGGTCTATTTGGCAGTCATAGTTCTCAGAGTAAATTAATATACTCTATGGTTTGTAAATCAGTTCATTCATTGTATATATATCAGTCGACTTGCTTATTACTTTAAAATGCATTTCCTTCTAGATGAATCTAAGAACCCTTACAAACATACACAAGTACAACAGTTAAATGAATCAGAAATGAAAATCAAATGCCATGTAGGGGAAATGGAAAGGTAATTACCTAGGATAAGGATCTAGAATAAGATGGTAAATTCAACCGATGATTACATTAGCTCTGGCTTCCTAAAAGCCTCGGCATAAAGAGACTGAATTGTGCCATTCTTAATGCTTAATAAAAGAAAATGTATTTGTTTTTAGGTAAGACTAGCTTTTTCTTCCTGGAGCCTAATGGAAAGTCAGCTTTCTAGTGAAGTCCAGTTTTTAGACAATGAAAAATCAATCTTCCTACAGTAATTTCTAATGACCAGTTGGTATGAGTGGCCCCTCAGAGCCTGATAATTCCCTGGAATTGGTAGAGAAGATTTTTCTGAACTTAGAAAATCAAAGACTTGAAAAGAAGTATCCTGAGTATTTGTCATGTACGTAAGAGTATAGATGTCCAGCATAGAGGGGCAATGCTTCCCAGTACATTTTGGCTGTCAGAGGATGAAGTCCAAAAGGGGTCCTCACTAAAGTATGAGCTATTTTAATATATAGAAAAGCACAGAAAACAATAATGAATATTCATGTTTCCACTAGTAATACTTAGTAAGTGTTTCTGTATTTTCATCTTTGGGTCCTTTTTTTATTTTTATTTTTTATTTTTTAATGAAATAAGGCTTTAGAAGGAGAGTTGAAATCCCTTTCACCCCATCTGATTCCAGTTGGCTCCTTTCTTCACTAGAGTCAACCAGGATCCTGAAGTCAATGTGTATCTTTTCCATCTATCTTTCTGGTTTTATTACAGAGGTACGTATATATAAACAGTATATGATATTGACTGGTATCAAGCTGTACGAATTACTCCGCAACCTTATTATGTATTTGAGATTTAGTCATCAAAATCTAGATGTAGAGGTAGTCCATTCAGTATTCTATTGTGAAAAAATATATAATACTGACAATCAATGCACATATGAGTTGCTTCCAATTCTCATTATTATAAATAATGCTGCACTGAACATCCTTATACATGTCTCCTTGAGCACCTGTGTACCTTTCTCTTGAGAATATGAGGGCTGTCTGGAAAGTAACCAGCCATGTAATATGAAAAATTGAGGCATTTACAGCTGGACTTTTTCCTGACAGACCTCAAATACCATATATTTGAGTGCCCCTCTCTCCTCCCCACTCCCCTCCCCCTTACCCTCAAGTTACCACTGAAGTTTTGACTGTGTCCATGAATTTTTGTTTCTTTATTGCTTTCAGTTTTATATTCTATATATGAGTTATGTTAAAAAATAAATGCTAAAATTGCTTTATAATACAAAAAACAAATACCTAAATATAAACAAATAAAAATTTGAGTTAAAACAAAAGATTTTTTCCCTGAAAGTTTGGGCCAAAAGCATGGGTAGACATTATACATGGGAATACATTATACACGGCAAAACATGGTAATAAAAATTACAAAATTTCCAGGAATAGATTTAGTAAATAAAGGGGATCAAATTTTGCCACCCTGAAGTTGTCTTCTGGGATATTGATTTTAAGCTGGTTATTCAGAAACAAGATTCAGAGAGGACGTTTGACGCTTTCCCTCCCTGCTCAAGAGATGCAGATGGCAAGGCCTACTCCAGGAAGGCAAGCTCAGGGTGTTGCCTTACCCCAATCTGACCAGTGTGGTAGACAGAGGGCTCAGGCAGCGGCCTGTTAGCAAGATGCCCCGTGTCCCAGTGTTTCCGAGCTGCCTAGCAAGAATTTGCCTGCCATGCGTTTTCCAATCTCCCTTAACTCCATGTAATTCACCCATTCTGGCTTCAGAAATCTAAGACCCCATTCCCTCCCTTTTCCTCTTATCCACACGCCATATACACCCACTGTGGTATCACTGTCTTTGGAATTTTCATGCTTATGTGAATTCTCCATGCACATCTATTAAAATTTGACTTTCTCCTGTTAATGTCTCTGTTAATTTGATTATTAGCTGTGGACAACAAAAGGGCCACATAGTAAACCTGAGAGGCTCAGGGGAGGCCTGTATGGCCAGCTTTACAAACTCAGAGTTGGAAAGTATCTACATAGGAACAAAAAAATTTCTATTCATAACTAAAAGTGAATCATGGCAGACAGTTAAGTCCTAGGCCTTTAGTTTTCTTAACAAAGGTCATTCTTTATCTTACATGAGCCTATTGTCTTTCGGCATCTAAGATAATATAATATGCTTTTGAAATGTCAGAGTAATCTTTTCAAAACCCTTCAGTCAAGGGCACAACTGCCACACCAGAGCACAGAACCCTTCATTGTTACCTTGTGATAAACCATTCCTGTGTGCTGTAAATGTTAATTTACATTCATACCATATGCTGCAGCTATGCTGTCCCCACCAATGTAAAAGAAATATGTCTCCTCCTTTTTTTAACCGATCCCCAAGGTTTCCCTGCTTTGCTTTCTCCGCCCCCTCAATCTACCACCAGCGGATTTCACGTGACCCTCCTTATGCCTCCTTCTTTAATCTAATGTATAAAATATGCTGCAAAACTGTCATTCTCTGAAGCATTTTCTCCATCTGTTGAGATTTTGCTTCCCAGAACTTGCCAGTTTGGCTCAAATCAACTCTTTAAAATTCTCTACAGGTTTGAACATTCCTTACAGCAACATAGCCCACTCAGAAAAGTTTCAAAGGTGGGAGAAAAAGTATTTTTTTTAGCCCCCCAGACAAGAAATGTCCAGATGCACTCTACTGAGGAACAGAAAAGATCTTCATTACTGAAGAACAGTGCTGTGGTCCTAGATGAAGTCACTATTGAAAAGATGTCAACTGTCCCCAAATTAATATATGTATATGATTAACATAGTTAGCAATAAAAATTCATCTGAAAAATAAACTAGTAAGAATAGCCAGAAAAATCTATAAAAAAGAATAAATTATAATTACCTTCTCAGATCTTTAAATGGGCAAAATTGGTGGCAAAACGCAAAGTCCAAAGCATGTGAAAGAAAAGATTAAATGATGAATGTGACTTTAAGATTAGTTTGAGAAAGATGAACTTTTCAATATATGTTGTGAATAACCATTTAATCAATATAAAGTTTAATCACTACTTCTTACCATATGCTGTAATAAATTCCAGATGAATTAAAGGGTTAATTATTTTTTAAAAAGATGCCATAAAATTATCAAAAGAATATAGAATTGGATATTTATCTATCCTTAGAAGTGCAGATGGCCTTTCTAAGCAATGCCAGAATATAATAGACAAAAATCAATAGAAATTATTAAAAGTTTCTTCACCATCATAATGATGTTGCCGATGATAAAGTTGAAAGAAAATCTATAGTCATCTTTATCTTTAATATGCAAATAAGCCTTATGTCTAAAAGGACACATAGTGACGGGTGACAGAGGTGTATCGTAGGGGGAGGAAGGACAAAACATTCCCTTTTTATTTTATACATTAAAAAAAAGAAAATGTGGTAGGATCGTGGCTTATTTTTATTTTTTCCTTGTATTTCTTAAGTTTTAATTTTTCCATATTAATTATAGAAAAATTAAACTTTTAAAAAGGAATGCTAAAGCTTTAAAGTAAACCAAAGGCCCAAGTAACTAAGAAAGGAAAAAAACTTCCGAAAATCAATTTTTAAAATCCAGTCATGCCAGTTGAAAAAGAGGCAAAGGACATGAGTACAAGAAAGCAGCTCATAAAAGAAAAATGGGTAACAGGCATAATGACATTTAATTTCACTAGAAATAAAAAAAATACAAGTTAAAATAACCATGAGATATCAGAGTGGTCTGTGAAATGGGCAAAGATTAAAGAGAAAGGTTATATTCGGAGCCGGGAAGGGTCTGAGGAAACATGCTCTCAGGCAGTGCTAGTGGGAGTATAAATTTGTCCAATCGTTCTAACGGGCAATTGAGCAAATTTATCAAAAGTCTTAAATGTGATACTTTTAACCCTCAAATGTCTTCAGCAATTGTTCTGAAGAAAATAATCAAACAAGTGCCCGAGGAGTATTGAAATTGTTCGTAATACTGGAAACTGCTTAAATATCCTTGGGTAAGGGAGAGGTTAAGGAAATGATGACACAGCTACAAAAATGGAATACTATACAATCCTTAACGAGTTATGTAGACCTATGTTTATCCAAACGGGAAGATGTCCCCAAAATGTTATAAAACTTAAAAAACAATCCCATTTTTAAAAGTGTAAGGGGGGTGGTGTATGTGTACAAAAGCAGAGGAAAACTGGAAATAAACAGGTCATCCCCTCCCTCCACCACCACCACCAGTTTTTAAGATAATTGTGTCTAAATGGTAAGGTTATAGGTGATCTGTTTTTAAAAATTTCCTTAACTTGATGTTTTTATTTTTTCAATAACCATAGTATATCCTCAGAAAAAAGTACGGCTCGGACCACAGAAACGTACAAAAGGCTAGCACCACCTCTAAGGCTCCCCTCAGCCTCTGGAGGGGCTGCGGATTCTACTCGTTTGCCGTCTCACTGCTCAACGTTGTGGGTTCTGATTCCGACAGACCCGTGATGGCCTCCAGACCCCAGCACTGAGGAGATGGGAACTGTTGGTTCAGTCTTAATCTCTCTGACGTTCAATTGACTTATCTGTGGTTTGGGCACACGAAAACCGTGTCAGAGGGTTCTTAGAGGGGTGAGTGAGGTGCTGAAAACATACGGGCTGCCCTCACTTGTCTGAGGCCCAGGGAAGAGTACATACGTTAAACAGAACACAGGTATATTCTCCACATGTCAAGTCTACCTTCATAATGACAAAACGGAAATTTTGTTGTAAAGCTATGGCTTTTAGCGAACCTAAAAGTTGGTAAAATAACAACTGCTGAATTTATTATTGCATAGGTATAGGTGTTCTGATGAAGTTTATATGAGCGATAAAATAAAAATACGCATAATTAATAAATTATTATACTTTTATTCCATAAGGTATATCTTTCTTGCCCTCATTTCATGTTTATTTCTATGACAGTGACCACCTTATCTTGTTCCATAATGAAGATTTTGACCTAATTTTTGTTCTATTGACAGTAAATACTTGATGATTAAAATTAAAATGTAATTTTATTTAGAGCATACGCAATGTGCATGCATTTTAATATTAAAATTTTAAATAATTTTAAAATATTTTTAATAGGTATATTCATATTAAAATTTTAAATTATACTTTTAAAAAGATTTTTCTTCTAAGATATTTAAAAGCAGATATTAAATTAAAACTTAAATACCAATTATAGCAAATTACTAACAATTTTAAAAGACTATTTAAATAGAGCTGAATTTTCAAGTTTTTGTAAAAATAATTCAATCACGTTAAATACATTTATGAAAATAAAACCATTTGCAGTTCTAGTACTAAATGTCCATCAAGTTGCCAATGTAAGAATTGGCATCTTACTTTCATTCATGTTGTACCTAGACCAGAGCTTCTCGAACTTTGGCCTCAAGACACCTTTTAAGCTACGAAAAATGATCGAAGACTCCCAAAAGCCTTTGTTTATGTGGGTTGCTTTTATCAATATCTACAGGTGAGGATTAATACTGGGAAGTTTTAAAAATAAGAATATATAAACACAGACTCCATCGGCTGTTAGAATATTGATGGCATCACATGTCTTATACCCTCTAAAATGCCACTACATACTTGTGAAAGCACGAGAATGAGAAAAGCAAATAATACCGTGCTATTATTAAGAAAAAAACAGGGAGTTCCCTGATGTTGTAATGGCTTAAGGCTTCGGCATTGGCACTGTCAGCGCTGCGGCCTGGGTTCGATTCCCAGTCGGGGAGCTACCCACATACCATAAAGCAAAAAAAAAAACTCTTTGGGTCTTCAGGAACGCTGAAAATTTAAATGTCATCATGAATCATCTAATGTCGCAACAGAGTCTTTGGTCCTCTTTTGCCCCTGTCACAAAGACCGGGCCACTCTGTGAATACCTTTGCATCCATGTTGAAATCTGCATAGAAGCAAGAAAATGGGCCCTCACCACACCACTCACCAATCGGTGCAAGAACCGATTGCATCGCCATCTGATGGGAAGGCGCTGACAAGCCATCTTTCCTTTCTCTTACTGATGTACTTTCTCCATTTTCCCTGGGGCCTCAAAACGTTAGTTCCTAGAGCTGAGCCAGCTTTCCTTGTCACATTCCAAGCTACTTTCTGGGTTTTCTCAGGCCTGACAACTTACTTTTCAGTATCTTCTAACTTGAAATGCAGTTGTATTCAAGAGCTCCCCCTCCCTTGGCGTTTTTCTAACTCCTCCTCTTTCAGATCGCGGTCCTAAACTCCTGGGCACGTATACAAAGCACAGGGGCAGGTGGGTGGGCAGGGAGGGTCATGCAGAGAGGAAAGTGGGTCCACTCTGGCCTCCTTCTGTACCACGCCCCACCGCAGGCCAACTGGGCCGGCGTAGCTCTTGGCACACAACCCGTGGACCTTGCTCCTGGAAGTGGTGAGAGCCGCGCTCCGTGCAGGTGCCCATCAGGCTCCCACGCAGCACCTTCAGGCTGACGATGCCTCCAAGGCCACAGCAGTGACCTTCTCTCCTCACTGGCACCGGCTCCTGCCCCAGATCTTCTATTGCTCGGTCCTTCCCTTGGACCGAAGCAGACCTGCATCCTCTCTATCTCCCAGAGGTAACTTCTTTACCTGCAAAATCGCCTCGATTTCTTTTCAAGCCACTTCTGAGAGTCATCAGAAACTGCAGGCAGTCTCTGACCTTCTCTTGCTCAGATCTTCCAAACCACTGTCCTGTTGGCCTTCCCTATACAGACCCGAAAACTCCCGCTGAAGTGGCCTCTACTCTTGGACCCTCACCTCCCCCAAGATTTAGGGAGCATTTGGTCATGTGACCCCCGGCCCAGTGTTTATTTTAGAGTGTGGGGTCACAGGACAAGGACGTCATGCTACATTTTATCATTTCCCTCAAGTGCAAACTCTTCTCCCTCTCTTTGGCTCATAGCTCTTGAACAGGATTGTTGGGAGGGCAGATGAGGTACCTGCTCTGCGAACGTAGGGAAGGGGCACGAGGACTGTTTTTATAGAAGAAGGAACTAGGAGGTTGGATTCTGGGCCTGCTGCCACACACACAACTTGGGCGGATCGTTCGGAAGTGTAGCGTAAAGAGATCCCAGTACAAAAGTTAAAGTTAACCTGCCGCTATCCTTTTCATACCTTGCAGAAGTTCCCTGTACCCAGAAATTTTTCACAGAAATGGAAAACCCATTATAAACTACAGCCGGACTGGCAGAGGGGGTCTTTCCACTGCGATCAGAGACCACCTCTCTGTGTGTGGGGTGCCTTTCCTTTCCTTACTCTCTGCTAAGCAAACTTACTTTTACTTCAAACTCTATATGGGCTCAGGCTTGAATTCTTTCCTATGAGAAGCCAAGAACCACGGTGGCCCAGGGCTTCAGTCCCCTCTGTGGGGACCTGGCCCTATGGGCATCAGTGCGATTCATGCCTCCTTTGTAAATCTCTCCAGTTTTATCCCAGAGCCCTCGGTGTTTGTCTGAAAAAGCTAAGGTTGCTTTTTTCCTTTGCTTCTCTATTCTGTTTCTTGCAAGTCCCCAGTGGAGCAAACGCACACCCACGTCTCTGAGTCTGAAGGGAGAGTGGTGGAGGGAAGCCCCCTCAGCTACCTCACTGCTATTCTGCCGCCTCTGCTTTCACTCGATTTCCCTTTCGTTCCCGTTTCCTTTCTTCTTCATTTTTAAAATGAAGGTAAATGTTCCACTGAGCACTGCTTATTATTCAAGAACACAGATCAACAAACGATCTTTTCCTAAAGGATCCTTGGTGGATCGGGGTACAGTCATCAGGGTCCTTGTCACCATTCTGGTCCCCTGGCAGGCGCAGGAGCAGGATGACATTAAAGTTGCATGCAGGCGCCGCAGTGCGGGCTGGGTCCCACTGCGCCGGGACACACAGGCGTGTCATTTTAAGAAAGAGCTGCGTTGAATTGCCTAGGTGATGAAAGTCAAAGGTCACTTTTGGTTTCACTATCCAGACAATTTGTGCATAGATTCAATGGCAGCTAATTTATAGTAGAGAAATAAAATGTGTTTTTCAAAATGTAAAAAAAAAAAAAGAAAGAAAGAAAGAAAGAGCTGCAGCTGAGATTTTAGGCCACCGAGTTTGGCTTCTATCTGCTCTTCCCGAAATCCTCCTGGCTTCCCCCTTGTCCTAGTCCCTTCACAATTGCTCCCTGCCAAGTTTAGCTGCTTTTCCTAAGGCTTTTCCTTTTCTTCTTTATTATTGTTATTATTAAATTTATTGGGGTGACGTGAGTTAATCTAATTAGATAGGTTTCAAGTGTACAACTCTATCACACATCGTCTGTGTGCTGCACGTGTGCTCACCACCCAGTCAGTTCTCTTTCCGTCCCCGTGTGTGTGACGCCCCCTCCGGCCGCCCTGCTCGCCCGCTGGTAGCCACTAAAGTATTATCAGTGTCCATGAGGGTCCCCCCCGCCCTTCCTATTTGGATTGTTCGTTTATTCTGTTCTTTAGATTATGGTCACATCCTCCTAGCTTTTCACACTGGGGATTAGTCCAGAGGCTCAGCAGGCCTGGGAAGGAACGAGGTAAGAGAAGCCCCAACTGGAGGAAGGTTTGCCCTGGCAGCTGCTTGACTGTCGCAGAGGTGGGGCCGAGCCCGCTCCATCCTCTGCGGCCCACGTGCCCTCACCGGCCAGGGACGGGTGTTCTCCTCTGGTCTGGCTTCCTCCTCTTCCTTCCCGGCCTCTGACCCCTACTTCAGGCAGCCTTATGCAAATTTCCACGAGGCCTCAGCTGCCCCTGCTCCGGGGATTCCTTTATCTGCTGCCAACACAAGATTATCCAAATCTCATTCTGAGTCACACTCAAGAGGGGAGGGTCTCAAACACTCAGAAGCTGGGGCCCTTGGTTATTTAGTTCTGCGACTTCTTGTAAGGCCACTGGGCTCAGCAGGACTGAGTGGCTGAACAACCCCTCTGTCCGAAAGCCTACCCTCACACGCTCAGGAAACCCCTGGGGGCCTGAGCTGAAATCCTGAACTTGGGCAAGAGTGTTATTGCTCTGTGCTGGGGTTGCAAGTTTTTTTTTAAAAAAATTAAAGCACCTTGCAAACCAAACCAATCACTGGCTGAATTCACCAGCTTAGGACCCCTAACTGACTTGCCTAAACTAGGAATTCTTGACCCTATCAAAGTAATTTTGACCTTCCCTTGCAGAGTTGGTTTATGTAAAATGCTTTGGGAAAGGCCTGAACCACAAAGCCCAGAACATGATCCACACAGCCCCAGGTTAAGTGTCAGCTTTGACATCCATGAGGGTGTCTGTCCTTCATGTGAACTTGGAGGTCTGGCTGAGTTAAATACTGAGCCCTCTTGATGAAATGGGGACCACACAACATCATTTCCCTGCAGGCCATGCAATAAATTGCTAACTGGGTGGTTCTTTTGCTGTCCCCACTATCAAGTCATTTTATCAGGAAGAGATATGCAAACCTGGGACACACAGTTCTTTTGGTCCCATCCAGAGGCTGCTATCCCTCCCGTAGGGCCCCCTGGGCTTGCCTCCCAGGGCCACTGCCTTCCCTTTCCCCACAGACTCACTCCCTGAAAGGTCAGAGCAGCTGGACAAACACCAAGTGCCCGAGTTAAGTAACAAAGGCCTTTTCTGGGGCCTGGAGCTTGTTGATGATGAGAGACTATTTCCTAAAAGAAAACAATGTCTCAGAGCCTAAGCCACCTGCTACAAAGGCTTCCTGCCCGTCTGATACAGTTCCAGAACAAAACCTGGAATACAGCGTTCTGTAAGCTGCTCTGAAATGGTTAGGAGGTAAGTTGTTCTAATTTTGCATTCTGTTTGCTCTGAGCTAACTCAGCAAGTATTAGGGCAGTAAGTGACCCATGTGACGTTCTGCCTGTACAGAATGACATCAGGATGTGACCCCTAGGGTAATTTCCAGGTGCCAATCTGTGTGTACGTGTGTGTGTGTGTGTGTGTGTGTGTGTGTGACCGTATGTTTAAAGAAAAAAACAACAACTCTGGAAATGTAATAAGATGGTGAAACTATACTCCCCAAACCCCCCTCCTCTCAGAGAAATAACTGCATGCGTTTCAGAGGCATTAAATACTTATATAGCCACTTGCCCTGGAAATTAGAACCTCCAAGAGGCATCCTCGAATAAAAATAGTTGGTCACCTAACTACCTTCTAAGGAAGACAGTGCAATTCGTGACTAAGCTGTTGTTTTCCGAGTGAGGCACAGCTGGGTCAGAGGAGAGACTGAGTCCTGCCTCCCGTGCTCTCCTGTTTTGTTCATCTGCCAGAGCACTTGGCATCCCCCTCAAACACTGAACTGAAGTCCAGAGTACCAGCATGTCAGCTTGCCGAGGATTCCACACATCTGGTTAAGACCCCAAAACTCACAAGTTTGCCGCCGTGGTCCGTACTGTGGACACAGCATCATTCTCTGGACAGTTTTTAAAACTAGGTGATTCGAGTGGGTCCTGGTTCCACACCTACCTCTTGGGGAGTGGGGGGTAGGCGAGGAGAGCTCGAAGCAAATCTATACGTTAGGGATAAAAGAGGAAGCAGGGCATCAGTGCAGTCGCTCTGCCAACTTTCACTGAACCATGCGTCTAAAGTTACTAAACTCTTAGGTTCTATTGCTCCAGGCAGCGTCTCATTCTGGCCAACATCCACCTGACCCGAGTCGGCTCCAGAGTCGCTGGGCCGCACGCCCGACACACCCACCGGAAGGAACTGGGAAGACGGTGGCTATAGGTGAAGGGGTGGTGTGAGGGAGGAAGGGCCCCGGGACTGAAGTCCTCTGTCACGGATGCTGGCAGGGCGGCCGTGCCATGGACGAGGAGCTCTGTAGTGTGCCTAAACGTGACTGACCTCCTTCATGCCCGGGTACCTGTTTGAGCTCTCTGCACCTCGAATGTAGCCCCCAAGCCCCACTGACTCTGTCTTCACAACAAATTCAAGTCAGAATTCATGAATTCTCCTGCCTGTCATCTTCCGTCCCTGCCACCGAAGAACCGAGCTCTACAGCTGTATTCGATTACTTAATGTAGCTACTACACATGGACGTGTCCTTTGTTTGCCATCTTTCCTGTCCTCGGAGGTCAGACTCGGAACAAGCTCCAGGCACAAGTACAGCGAGTGCTAGAAGCTCACATTCACAACAAATGTGCTTTTGCATTCCAGTCTTGCAGTCCTCTGACTCTCCATAGCCAACTCCCGGTCCCTCTGCAGGGAGGGGTCCTCTTGGGTTTTGCTCAAATTTTTCACTAAAATGAAAAGTGAGTTTCAGGGCTTTACAACGGGTCTTTGTTTAGGTGGAAAAAAAATTGCAAAAATTAAAATGGAAATTTGACCTCAACCTTAAATATTTTTAAAATGAGAGAGTGTGCGTGTGCATACACTTGTGTGTGTGCATGCTTGGTCCTCCGTCGGTGTCACTAATTGCTCAAATGTTCTTGAACACCAAGTAAACATAAGACAAATTATCCTGATTTGGTCAGCATATGGGATTGAGATTGTTCAATCTGGAGAAGCCTGAGGGACAATAGCCCGAAGAAAGTCACCCTTAAGTAATAAGTTTAAAAAAAAAAAAGGTTTAAATTGCTGAAGGAGACTTTTATATTGGAATAGGGTTACATCAAAAGAGGATATGGAATCTTCTCTGAGGGTCACTCAAATAAAGCTCGTCAGTTACTAGAAGTATTGGTCCTCACTGAAGGAAAAGGGGACATCTTCTTCCCTATTTTTAGATGGAAAAAACCCCCTCAATAATGACTCATCTAACTTTAATCTAGTTATCTGCTGTGCATTTGTAACCAAGTACAAACTGATTCTGTTAGAAGATCTTTCTTAATACATTGTTTAAGAGGAAAGCTATTGTAGACTAGTACAAAAAAAGAATTTTAAAATGTATGTGTAAATTTGCAACATATAGACAATATATTGTAGAATTGTATACCTGGAACCTATGTAATATTGATAAGCAATGTCACCCAAAAAAATTTAATTAAAAAAATCAAAGTAACAGCGAGGGGAAAAAATGCAAATCAAGACCATCATAATGGTCAAAATTTAAAAAGGAAAGAAAAGACAGAATCAAATATATGTCAGATTATAGAGTAACTAGCATTCACATGGTACAAATGTAAATTAGTACCATTGCTTAAAGATAGTTGAATATATTTTAATAGCAAATACACAGGAAAAGAACAAATAAAAAGATAATATTAAAAATGTTTCCTTGCATGTAGAATAATTTATTTCAATAATTATAGTGAAAAAAAGAAAAAACAAATTACAGTGAAGGAATGTTATTATATGATTTTTTAAAAGACTAGAAATACCATTTATATCAGTTAATGTCAATAAATGTACTTTTTTTGTTAACTTCCAAATAAACAGGATGTATCACTTATGTACAATCATTAAATTAGGATCACATTTTAAAAACCAAATACATCAGGGAAAAAACTGGGAGAAAACTGTATCTCAGAATATTTTAGACACTTGAAAACACTCATCTATACTTTTAAGTTATACCTCTTTCATCCCTTCATTTACAGTCCATAGTCACACTCCATAGGAACAGGCATGACAGTGAATATAACCCTTGCCATATCCTACAGGGCTCAGCTTCCCTTGCTTTGCCTCTGCATTAAAAATAAAAGCCCCTCAGAAACAGACCCGGCGATTCATAAATATTTAGTATGCGATAAAAGTAAATAGTTCCATAAAAGATCCTGGGAAAATTGTTTAGCGGTTTGGAAAAAAGATGAAGTTAGATCCTTACTTCAAAGTGTAAACCAAAATAAATTCCAAATAAATTAAAGGTCAAAATAAAAACATAGAGCCTCTAGCTAGTCAGTCTGTGGATAGAGAAACCCATAGTAAACAAAACATCAAAGATGGGCAATAGTATAGGAAAGATTAACAGAGATTCACAACGTAAATGTTAAAAACTTTTGTTAATTAAACATGCACACACAGGGGGTTCTCTGGTGGTGTAGTGGCTAGGCTTCGGCGCTCTCAACACCGTGGCTTGGGTTCGATTCCCAGCCAGGGAACTACCTAAATAAATAAACATGCATGCACAGAAAATAAAAGATAAATGAAATTCTAGGCAAAGGCTTTGTAACATATGTGCAGAATGGTTATTATAGTTAAAATAATACCTGTCTTTCTAATTAATAAGGAAAGGAAGAACTCACCAATAGGAAAATAGACATAGGACATAAATGAGCAATTCTCAGAAGAAAAAGGCAAAGGATGAATTAAAATATGGAAAACATGTTTAGCCTCACTATTCATTTAAAAATAACAAATTTTTATAATTCAATGAGTTACCATTTTCAAATTCCACACATTGACTAACATTAAAAATAACAATATGACGGAGGCAGGGACATGGGAAGATTGACACTCATCTATTCAACAGGAGAAGTGAAACAGGTACTTTCCTGGATGGGAATTAGGTGATACAAGGGCCGCCTGGAAAAAGTCCAGCCACAAATGCCTTATTTTTCATATTACATGTCTGGACACTTTCTGGACCACCCTCTTATGTACCAACAACTTTAAAATACACTAATATGACCCCGCAATTTCACTTCTGTGGATGTATAGTAAGGAAATAATGTTTCTACAAGGAAATGACCACATCATGTTTTAAAATAGTGAAAAACTGGGAAGAATATAAATGCCTAAGAAGAGGCAATTGGTTATATCAATTATTAGATATCTATAGACTGAAACACCGGTTGTCAAAATCATTCTGCAGATGAATACATGTTGGCATGAACAAATGTTCCATCTATTGCTAAGGCTAAGATTTATACTAAATACATCATGTGAATACACTGAAACATGTACAACAAAGGTTTTCTCAGAGAGTCAAATTCTGGTTTTTGTTGCTTTTGATTTTTTTTTCTCTTGTCTTCTAAAATTCTCTTTGAACTGTGCATGTAATACATACTGGAAAGAAAAGATCATTTTTATAACAATAAAAAAGGAACAAAGTAGGTTACTGAGCAACTCGTCAGAAGTATAGTAGTGATGCCATAATTATTTTGGGACTCCAAACTTTAAACAGCTCTGAAATCAAAGGCTAAGTCCTTGAGTTGACCACAGTGCCCTGCTCTTGCCCTCTGAGCTTCTATTGTCTCTGACCAGCTTTCCATAAGGTGTAGGCAACTCTCATCTCTTCCATGGACCAAGCTCTGGCCCCGAAGGAGAGCTAAGGTCTCATCAGTCGCGGGAAGGAGGCGCCTGGAGACATGCACACACAATGATACTATGCCCTACGTTAGGCTTTTCCATTTCAGAAGCCGCGTGTATACAATGTGTGCTTCTGCCCTGCCTGCCCTGCTATTTTATGGGTGTTATCATCAGAACCTTCCATATGGTAGCAACCGAGGAATTATTAAGGAGTCAGGTAATTACTAGAATTCGTACTGCCAGCTGCAAGAAAAACACCAAATGAGAAACTTTAAACCAACAAAGAAGTGCTTATGAATAGGTGACTGCTCATTTATGACTTATATTTACTACTGGTGAGTGTCTCCTTTCCTTAGTAATTTGAAAGGCCAGATTTAACAATAACAACCATTTTTTACAAGTTACAAAGATTTTCCCTTTTCATTCATTTATCTTTTAGTGTGTGTGTGTGTGTGTGTGTGTGTGTGTGTGTGTGTGTGCGTGTGCGTGTAAATAGACTGTGATTACCCAAATTTAAGATATACATCAACTTTTAGAGGAGATTTCTCAGTTAAGAAAGAAGGAAAGTATACCATCCTTTTCCTCCCCTTTTAAAGTTTGTTTTTCAGGTTCTCGTAGCATGTATTACTTTTCATTAGTAACTTCATCTGACAGATAACGAGCATTCTTTTATTTGTTTGTGAGGGTCAGGAGGTGGGAGCTCTCTATTGTGTCATCTTGGGAAAAGGATTGTCTAAAGCCTCTTGCAACCATATATTGTTCTACGGCCTTGATTTGGAAGGCACAGGAGTACAACAGACAAAGAATAAACACAGGATGTTTTCTTCACTCTGAACCCTTTAGTGTTAAAATAGCACACTGAGTAACAGCAGCTGGTGCCAGCGATAGGCACTGACACATTGACACTGTGCCCCATCTTTGGGTCTATGAGAAGTCTGTACACAACCAAGGCGGTCTAGCCCTGGCACTTCTCTCATTGCTAGGTACTAGGAATAGCTGGGCAGAGTCCTGTGGAGGGTCGTATGGGACTCTTAAAATCAGGGTTAAATTTTCTAGCATTCATTGTGGGAAAAAAATTATATTCACATTAACAACTTGAATTTGTTCAAGGAAGTAGCATGTAAAAAAAGATGAGAGGTTCTGGAATTAGACTTGGTTCAGATGTTGGCTTTGTTTCTTACTGGAGGTGTGGCCTTCCTTTGTGTCAATGAATTTCTGACTCTTCAGTTATGAAATTACAATAAAATTATGTATGAGAAAATATTCATAAAATGCATACAGATTTATGGTGCATTTTCAAATACGTTATCTCGTTTGATCTTGGCCAGTAATCCACAAGGAAGATAGCATGAGCCCTAATTTACAATTAGGGAAATTGAGGCTTAGAAATCAAAATGCTTTGTCTTAAGTTATATAAGGACATGTATCTTCTGATTCATTGTCCCATGTTTTTTTCACAAAAATGCTCAAAATATATTCTAACCAATGAGTAATGAGGAAAATGGGTTAAAGTTAAATGGGCAAAATATGGTTGTTCGTCAGTAGTCCAAGTAGTGCTCCTCCTTTTGACTGAGTTTGTAGGGCCAGTCAGTGAGACCTATCATATGCCAACGGCACCCCCTCACCCCAATCCCAATGCCCCTGAACTGCAATGCTCTGCAAATGGAGCATTAGGACCCTAGAGAAAGGGGGTAGTTAGCTGGCTCTGAATAAGACCTTTCTCTGCTTGAGGACAGCAGTAAGTCAGCCTGGGCTGGGCTGAAAAAGTGGCAGGTGAGCTGCATAGAATGTCGTCTTCACGGGACTGTGAAGGTGACCCTCTATTGACAGACATGAACAAAATCTAAATTGGCCAAATCAATTAGGAATCTGATCCTACCATAGAAAGAGGGTCTTTATATGTCAGCACTCATAAAATTGTAAGAGTAAAAGATGATCTCAATTAACTTGTGTAGCAAAAACTAAATGTAACATGAAACTAAGGTTTCCATCAGATCTACGATGGAAGCTCAACAAAGTAAGAGCTAATTCTGCAAAACTGACTTTGCCTTTTGCGCTCTTGGGTAGTTTCATGTCACTAGTCTGGATCTTAACTCATTTTATTACCTGTGGGATCTTTTCACCCTCTACAGGGTCCTTTTCCTGCCAAACTCAGCCTCATATTATAATTCTGGAGCTTTGAGAAACATGAAATTTATGATCCGGGATTTTTCTAATTGTATAATGCAATGCTCTCAATTTCAGTTAAAAATAAAACTGCTTCAAAATAACTTTCAGGGGGGTAAATTTTGTGATGTGAGATCATATTAATGCTGAATTCTTCACAGGATCATGTGTCTATGCTTCAAATCTAAAATTCCTCTTCTACATACAGTTCTCTTCATAGCATTACACAGAAGTGCTTAAACTCCAAAGTGAGGCAGAACTGGATTTTAGGTGCAGCTCTAATGGGGAGCTCAGAGGAATAGTTAACTTGTTTATGCTCAGTTTCCTCATCTGTAAAATGGTGACAATTATTGCACTTACCCCAGAGAATCATTATGAGGATTTAAACGAAAGAATACATGAAACATGCTTAGTAACTACTGGCAAAGTCACCCTTCAAAAATGTTGTTGCTATCATTATTCATCGAGTATTTATTCCTTGCCATATGCCCTTGGGATGGCAGCAGGAAATGACCCCCAGGAGGAGGCCAAGTTAACGAGTGCCTGACGCACGGAAACCTTTGAACAAAGGTTAGCATTTGATAAACCAAGTCAGTGAGAGGAACTACTATAGAACCCAACTCTAAGCAGATGTCCTAGGCACAAAGCAAGTTCCCACCTAGAAAGCTCAAGTGATTTGGGGCAATATTCTTAATTTGTAAAAAGTTCCAACAATTTCATTTTTAAAAGGCCACAAACTGATAGAAAGATAGTCAAAGGCTTTAGACAGAAATTTACAGAATAAAACATACAAATAATTCACAATGATGGTGTAAAAATTAAGAGGGCTATGCTTTCTACTCCTAAGGATTTTTCCAAACTCCTTGTGAACACATATTATTTTAATAATTATTTTTAAATTATTGTTTTTAACTTACAAAGCCTCCATGGTACTAGGACCTGAATCATCTACAAATGAAGCCGAATCTATCCTCCCCTACAACTCCCCAGTTATAAGAACATGTCAAAGTTTCATCACAATCTTGCTGCAAAAGAAAAGGCCTGTTGGGGTCATTTCAAAGACTAAATCTTGGCAGCACATTTGTGCATAAAGAGAATAAAATCATCCTTGTTAAACAGGAAGAGAAAGAAAAGAAGATCTGGTTATTGGTCACAAGTCAGGTGGGGGATACTCGTCCCCAGAGTAAGTGTTAATTCCACTCAAGTTTATCTAAAAACGGCTTAGGCACTGCATCGGGGGATGCATTCATTTCCTCCCAGAATGAGGTTGTAAATTAAATCAGCCCCCGAAGAGGTTTGGGACCATTTTCCTTTCACATCTTCCAGTCCTACTTTTCTTCCACTAGTTCTCACTCCTATGTGGGCTCCCTTTCCAGGGAGATAGCTGATCCAGAAACCTGACTTTAATCTCTCCCTCGTACTTTCAGGTTGAATCAGCAAGTCCTGGACCCCATCCATTAAGTAAATCTCTCAACTCAGTCCCCTCTTTTCCATGCTGTGCCCACTACCTCAGTTCAGGACCTACCTTACCCGTTATTGTACTCACGTCATCCTGCGACATCTTCCTATTCGGTCTCTATACATCTGAGTCAAAACATCCTGGTCCAAACTCACTGTTTCTGTATTACCAAAGGTACTGTTGACACTGTATTTCCTAATTCTCTCATTTTAGGGACTTTCACTTTATACTTTAATCACACCTGCATTATTTAATATTATTTTTTCATGAGCTGTTTTAAAAGATGACTTATAATCGGGGGGATTCTGATAAATCAAGGTTAACCCATAAAAGAGTATCAAAGACATCAAACCAAGACAAGTGTGATGTTATTAAATATAATATGTATATGTTATAATACCAAAACAATGCTTAGAAATGTAATTGAGGATTTTCTATGCAGTTTGGAGTAAAAAATAAAGGATCATGTTGTGGCCCAAATGGGTAGTGTGACCATATGTCTCAAGTGGCCTGAGACAGTTCCTGTTCATGCCTGTTGTTCTAGAACAATTATTATTCATCGAGCTTGAGCAATAAATTCTATGGACACTATACCTGGAGTGAATATATCACACAATTTTCTCCTTTTTTTTGGTAAAAGAACCCCATTTACTTGGGAAGTACCCATCCTATGAGGTTCCAGTAAGGCTAAGCCCTCACACTTATACTCCCCCATCCTCCACAGATGGACACATGTCTCCAGTCTACCCACACCTTGGATCACAGTTTGGGGATAAGCATATGACCCAAGCTGGCCAATCAGAGTCCTTCCTGGGACCATTTTACTGAAGCTATCTAGAAAAATTCTCTTTTACCTGGGTTTGCTCAGTGGGTCAGATATAAGTGTTGGAGTGCCAGTGACTACTTAGCGGGCCACAGGAAGAAAGCCTGTCTCAAAGCGAGAGAGGCCCAACGATACCACTGTGCCCCTGGACCCAGAACACCTCAAATCAGCTGGATCCCAGACTCCCGTTTGTTCTTATTGTTTAAACTGACAATTAAAATGGTCCTAATTACTATACCCTCTCTCCAGCGTCCCTTCTGGGAACCCCCAAAAGAAACTGAACCTTCTATGGAATTTATAAAAGCAGAGCTTTCCATTCTTGAGATGTCTCAAATGGAAAAGAGGACACAAATTAGTTAACACACTTAATAATACTAATTCACTGAGAGTAAATCACTGTCGCAATTATAATTTCAAGAGAGTAACCAGAGAATCAGAGGACCAGCTCTTGCAAAATCCACGGGAACCCTCAGCAAAGGAATAGCATGCTTGTTGTGTGTTCAGGCTCTTTCTGAGATAACAGCCTGCAGGGAGCACATCATTCCCGGTTATGTGTGGCTTCTCGGCCAGATGTCCTCACCCTCTTTCCGACATTGTCCCTAACCTCCACAGCTTTAGGAGTTGGCATGGGGTGAGGTTCTGCAAGGCATGAGATGGCTGTTTTGCACATCACCCAGTAAATTTTTAAGAGCTGAAAACTAAATTACTTTTAGGCCACCTCAAAATATCCCTGAGTCAAAACACCATCTTCAAAGCACCAGGTATCTGCTGCCTCCTTTGATCTGGAGTTGCTCCGTTAATTTAGTATTCACCCAGACCCCTAAGGGATTTTTATAAGGTGAAAATCTTATCTAACAATGACTTTATTTAACGTCCCTCCGGCTCCTACCTTTCTTTCTCCTAACCCTTCCCCACCTGGCTTCCTAGCTCCAGTAATACCAAGCTATATGCAGTTCGCCACATGCCCTCATGAGTCATGCCTCCGTACCTCTGCAAATCCCTTCCTCTGCTTCTTTTCCTTCCTCCCCATCCTGAACAACCCCTCATCCTGGTTCATTTCCTCTAGAAGCACTCCCACGTCTCCCCAGACAGGGTTAGTGAGGCGCTTCCTGCTTTGGGCTCCCACGGCATTCTGTGCAGGTCCTCTAATAGCACATTTACTCCGCCAGTGGAACCACTTGCTCTCATATTATCTGTCTCTCTTGTGAGGCCGTGAGTCCCTCAAGGGCAGAAGATGCATCTTCTTCATCTTTGTAGACTTTGAATTTGGCCTAGTGCACCACACAAAATCATTCAATAAATGTTTGTTGAATGAGTGAATAAATAAATGAGTGCATGAGTGAATAAATGAATAATAAATTGGGCAAAGGGAGCCAACCATAATAGGAGGATTACACTAGGGTCTCTCTCATCGCTACAGTTTCCAATTTCTTCATGTGAAATCTGAAGTTGCTAGTTTCCTGCCTTCCCCACAGGGAGAAGGGAAGTTTATGCTGCTCATTAGGGTTTGGGAATACAGTTCCATTCATTTTTAGTTGTACTTGAATGGCATGATAGTTAATTTGCCAAAACTCAAGGGGCTCCAATCTCATTTAAAGAACATGTCTCCTGGCTATTAAATTAGATAATATATGAGATAATACATGTAAAGCACAGTGTATGGCACAAGTAGGCATTAAGAATAGTAGCTATTGTTATCATCGTTATCAGCATCATCACCATTGTCACCATCATCGTCATCATTATCATCATTAAAGAATAATATTGTTGAATATAGAGCAATAGAGCATAGAGCACAGGTGTCTAAACTTTTGGCTCCCCTCAGCCACATTGGAAGAAGAAGAATTGTCCTGGACCACACATAAAATACACTAACACTAATGACAGCTGATGAGCTAATAAAAAAGGTCACAAAAAAAATCTCAAAATGTTTTAAGAATGTGTGTTAGGCCGCATTCAAAGCTGTCCTGGGAGGCAGGTGGGACATGCCTGGCATAAAGGTTAGAGAACACAGGGTTTGGAGTTCAGCTGCCTACGTTTATATCCTGCTTCCACCACTTACTGGCTGTGGGCCTTTGAAAAGGAACAATGATTTCTGAGTCTCAGTTTCCTAGTCTGTAAAATGAAGTTGTCTTCATTTCACAAGTATTTATGGATTGTTTCTCTGTGCCAAGAATTGTGCTGCGTACGTGGGATCCACATTGAATAAAACAAAGATCTCTGCCTACATGAGGTTTACACTTACCAAAATAAAATGTGCCAAAAATTGTGGTGGTGATAAGTGCTGAGAGGGTAAGGAAAGCCAAGACGAGGATAGAAAGAGGGACAGGACTGCCATTTTAAACAGGGAGGCCAGAGAAGGCCAAACGAGAAAGAGACACTTGCGTAAGACCTGGAAGTGGAAAGGGAGAGCACAGAAGGAAAAGACAAGAGTGAAGTGTTGGCTCAGGAAGGGAGCAAGCGTGGTGGGGGTGCAGGGCAGAGGGGCAGGGTGAAGTCAGCACAATGACACGGGCCCATCTCACGCGCCTGCTGTAAGGACTTTAAGTGGAAGCCCACTGAAGGGTTCCCAGCACAGGCACGCCTTGACCTGACTTACAGGGTCACGTTAACTGCTGTGGTGAATGGCTGAATGAGGACAAGGGTGAAAGCAGGGAGGCGTGGTAATAATTCAGTGTCAGTGGTAAAAAGAACTCCTCTGGCCTATAATCGTCCCATTTTCCTTCCATCTCTCGGAAAATTGTTATAAGGTACTTATTTTACTAGAATTGACAACGGCTGAAAAATGATTATACTTAGTGCAGAAGTCTATGATGCCTACAACACAACGCTACCTGTGCAGTGCACAACCTGCACAACCATATGTATGGGGGGAGGGAGAGAGAGAGAGAGGCGGGGGGGGGAATTAAGGATGACTTCCTGTTTTGGTGTGAGCAACGCAAAACACGACATTTCCATGAACTAAGAAGAGTAACACTATGAGGAAGGTTTGTGGTTGGGGCAGAAAGATCAGTTTTCAATGTATTAAATTTTAAATGTGTGACATGGAGGATCATAACAGAACCTGTCTCCTGAGTCCTGTGAGGATTAAATTAGCATATGTAAACATTACAACCACTTTCTGTCAGTAGCTATTCAATAAATGGTAGATGTTATTATTATTAGGTAACCTGAATTTTCAATATACACATTTAATTTTATATATGTATGATCATATATGCATACATGTAAACATAAGATCGTCTTCTCACTGGTTATTGTTTCAGCTTACTCTTCCCAAACATGATTACAAAACTTCAACTCAGACTAACCTCCTACATACACAGACACATATATATGTATGTGTGTGTGTGTGTGTGTGTGTGTGTGTGTGTTTGCATAAAACAGTATGAATGTGTATGTGTCAGAGATTTTACTCATATTGCAAAGTCCTCTGTCCTCTCTCCCTGGTACACATATGGGTACTTTGTCCTCACAGGGTAATCATATACAAACAAGGGAGAAGCCACTTAAGAATAGAATTGATTGTTTTTTAGAATGTCCTTCCCTTTCTAATCAGACCCGATAAACTAGGAATGCTCAGATCTCGGTTGTAAAAATGAAATGACAATTTTGTATTTATTACCTACACTGCCATTGAAGTAGAAGATTTCCATGTGGTTGCTTAAAAACTTCCTGGCGGTATGTAACAATATGTTTAATTACAATCAAGGCGGTCAGGTTTCTGTCTCATTGACCCTCTTTGTTCTCTGCACCACATCAAGCTAGACTAATAAAAGAGGGTTTAGGGTAAGGTTAATTGTAAGAAACTCTTTAAAAAAAGCAAAAACAAAACAAAACTCTGTAGTGTTCACCCAAGTGGTAGCAATTCTGGAAGCCTTTGACCAGGGGAACAAAAAAGACAGAGATGCTAAATGATCTGACGTGAAGACATTTTCAGACCAGACTGTATTGGACATAGCTCAGGAGTTACACACAGCCTGTACTCAGCTGGCATTGTCACCCTAAGTTTTAACTCTTGTTGTCACTCTAAGTTTTAATGAGGTTGCCTGTTCGGCACATAAATAATTTTTAAAGCTACTGAATTCAAAGCTAATAATTTTTAAAGCCACTGAATTATCTGAAAAATTAATATTTTAAAAGTACACTTACATATGCATATAGAAATATATAGCTTTGGAAGACTCTTGGTTTCATATAAACACTATGTATTTCAGCAACTTATTTAAATTTTTTATAAAGAAATTTTCATATGAGAATATGCATGATATAAATAACAAAATAATGTGTGATGCCCAACTTAAGAAATAAAATAGAACCAATGCCTTTGATGCCCTCAATGTGCCCCTTCCTGATCAAACTGCCTCCCCTCCTCTAAAAGCTAATTTCTCTCCTGCTCTCCTGATACTGGCCCTATGTGTTCCTTGGCTTATCTTTCGTTTTGTCATCTATGTTTAAATAATAAATAATAAGTAGTTTGTTTGCAAGTTTTTTACCTTAATCTACAGACAATATTTTTGCAACATGCTATTTGTTTTCACATTATGTTTATAAAGTAAATCCACATTGAAATTTGTAGCTATAATTGAATTCTCTCCACTAGTATATATTCATAGTATTCCATTGTGTAAATAGATGAAAATGTATTTTTTTTTCTTTTCTCCATTCATTGGAGATTTTGGTGGTTTGCAGTCTTTTGCTTTTAGACACAATGCTGCTATGAATATTCTTGTCTCCTGGTACACACATGTCCAAAATTTCTTGGACATATACCAAGGGTGGACATGTATCAAGTACATATACCAGAGGTGGAATCGACGTGCTATATGTTTATCAAGTACTCTCACAGACTGGCAAAAGGTCAAGCTCTGATACTGTCTAGTCTTGGCAAGGATGTGAACCTAACAGAACACCCTTACAGTGCTCGTGGTAGTATAAGACAGTATAGCTATCCCAGATGGCAGAGGTTTGGTGAAAATGAGCCCTCCAATACAAAAATTCTATGCAAATAGTATTTTACTGCTACAAGCTGAAAAGAAATTTCGAAGTGCTTAATGGTGGCACTATTCTGTGTGCGTTCTGTTATAGTCCTCCTAACCCCTTGCAAGAGGAAGACTCAGGCTGGTAGCAGTGGCCATTGGCTTGTCCACAATAAGGTCTCTGAGGCACTGAGAGCCTCATGGTTCAGATAAACTTCCTTGAGCAAGCCAAGCCACCTCGCTGTAACATAGGAGTTCCAGGTACTATTTCTTCCTACACACTCAGCACCTTCTTGCCATGCACCTGCATAGTTGCAGTGCCACTTGGTGGTAGTGACCAGACTGGACAAGCAAAGCCAATTCCAGGCCCAGGAAGGATGATGCAAAATGCTCCATCAGATTTGCTACTAATACCAAAATCCTTTCAAAAGTGGTTACATGTTTTAATTCTGCCACAGACTTAGTGTACAGGACATGTGTTGCAAATATCTTCTCCAAGACTGTGGCTTGTCTCTTCATTTACTTTATGATACCTTTTAATAAACAAAACTTCTTAATTTAAGGCAATTACCACATTTTGCCATGTATAATGTGCGCCCATGTAAAATGCACACCCACATTTTTGGCCCAGACTTTCAAGGAAAAAAATCTTTTGTTTTAATTTTTTAATTCAAATGTTTATTTATTTATATTTAGGTATTGTTTTTTGTATTATAAAGGAATTTTAGCACTTTTAACATATTATGGTATAAGAAATTTTATGTAACAAATAACTACAAAACACAAGACCATCTAGATACAAGATATGAGAAATTTTATGTATAAAATTTTTTATATAAAAATAACCCAATTATCATATTCCAGGGTATTATTTGCATACGGATATTATTATTAATTTCTGGAATTACACTCAACTTATAAGCATAAATAAAATAATTAGAAACATTTATATAGATACAGAATTAGAACTACCCATGCATAATGTACATCCTTATCTTTTCCCTCACAAATTTGGGCAAAAAAATCTATATTATACATAGCAAAAATATAGTAGATTCATCAATGGAGTTAATTTTAGCCATCATTTCCTTTACAACTTGCACTTTGGGGATCTTATTTAAGATATTCTTCCTACCTTGAGGCAAAAAATAAAATCCTTTCCTAGATTTCTTCTAATGCATTGTCTATGACATTTTTAAAACAGCTTTATTGAGATATATATGATTCCCCCATTTAAAGTTTACAATTCAGCAATTTTTTAGTAAATTCACAAAGTTGTACAACTCTCAGCATAATCTAATTTTAGACCATTTGTATTATTCCAAAAAGAAGTCTTATATTCATTAGCAGTCACTCCCCATTCTCCCTAGCTCCCCACCTCCAGCACAGCCCTAGGCAACCACTCATCTACTTTTTAAATAGTGTTGCCTATTCTGGACATTTCATATAAATAGAATCACATGATATGTCGTCTTTTTGACTGCCTTCTTTCACTTAGCATAATATTTTGAGGTTTATCCATGTTGTAGTATGTATCAGTACTTTGTGCCTTTCGTGGCTGAATAATATTCCATCATATGATATAGTATATATATTTTTAGCCATTCATCAGTGATAGACATTTAGGTTGTTTCCACTTTAGTGCTATTATGAATGCTGCTGCTATGAACATTCACATACAAGTTTTTGTAAGGACACATATATTTTCTTCCTAGAGGTGTTTACCTAGAAGTATGTATGATGGATCACATGGTAACTCCATGTTTAACTTTTTGAAAAACTGCCAAACTATTTTTCACAGTGACTACTCCATTTTTTCCTACCAGCAATGCGTGAGGATTCTGATGTCTCATCATCTTTCTAATACTTACTTCTGTATTTATTATTATAGCCATGCTAGTGAGTAAGAAGTTATATATCATTGTGATTTTTACTTGCATTTCCCTAATAACAAATGGTATTGAGCATCTTTTCATGTGGCTGATGGACCACTTATATATATCCTTTGGGGAAATGTCTATTCAAATCCTTTGCCCATTGTTAGATTGTGTTGTCTTTTTAAAAATTGCCTTTTAAAAGTTCTTTGTTCTGGATACACAGCCTCAATATCTCTTAATCACTGTTTAATATTATTTATTTCTTTATGTGTATATGCTACATTTTAGGTGAATTTTTCAAATTTATCTTCTAGTTCAGTAATTCTCTCTTCAGCCATGTCTAATATGCTATTTTAAGAAACCTAAAAGTATGACTATGCAGATGTTAAATGATTCAAAAAGGGCTTCTTTGTACTAAACACATAATTGTAATTTAAAACCGAATTTGTAGAAGTGTTCTGCTTCTTGATATCAACTTGTCAAAACTACTCAAACAGCACATTTAAAATGTATACATATACTGTATGTAAGTTATACCTCGATTTTGAAAAGAGATTAAAAGTCGAAACTCAAAAACTGGTGCAAAAACGTATTAATAATTGATAAAGTAAATAGGGTGGGATAGGAGAAGTAAAGTCAGATCGTAGTAAGTTTGAATAGAGAAAAAATGGTCATTCAATAAATACACATTGAAGGATTAATGCAGGAATGAATATATGAACAGATTAATTAACAAGGTCGGTTTTTATGTATAGCTTTGCAAAACCGTTGTCACTATTTTGTAGTCAAACCTCATAGAGTTCTGCACTTCATATGTTTGTTCCTTGGTTGCTACAGTGACTACTATCACTTTTTGTTGGGCACAGTGTTCTATGTTCTTTGCAACATAGAAAGAGCTTCCAGGCTGCTAGGATTGTGAAGCAATGTTGTAACCAAGGAAACTCGGACATCTCCTTTCCTGATTTCTCAAATACCCACATCTGAGAACATGATTTTATTGTATTTGTATTTCAGCATGACACCCAGGAGAATAACTTGAAGTCCTGTAGTTTTTATGTCTTCTTGGCCAGCAGAGGTCAAAATAAGCAACTCGTGGGCCCACCCTTGGAAGCACTATTCTAAAAATGTGCTCTCAAAATACTACTAATCCCTGCAGGTTCACAAGAAAAAACAAGGAGACTTTGATTCAATGCAAATTTCACAAATTTGAAATTAAACAATTGTAGTTTTCACAGAAACGCTGTTATAGTCTTAATAAACAATTCATTCTTAAAACTTGCACTATGCTTTATCAGAAAAATGAGCTCACATCTCACATTACTTTTATTTTATTATCTCTCTGATAAAAATGGACCAGAGTCTCAAAATAGCTCTCTGAAATTAAAAAAAAAAATGATTAAAATGTATCAGAAATATAAGAACTCACAAAATGATATATAGTAATTGTAAACAGTGATCAGAAACTCTGTGCAAATAAAGAATATGAATTTATATACTCTGGTTCAAGATGACCTACAAATGGGATAAGTTCCTATATACAGTCATTTCTATGACTTGGCTTCTTTCACATTTTAATTTTCTGAAATCGAGATGCATCTCACAACAAATACGTAACAATGTAGTATTATTTCTTTTCTCATAAGATGTTTTTAAATAGATATGCATCACTGACATGAAAGGAAAAACATGGACAGACCCACTCCTCTTAGGGGGTGGCAGATGCACTGGGCAGCCAGTGACCTCGGTAACAAGAGGCTATTTTCCTATGGAAAACTTCTCCCTGGGGAATGGTGCCTACTGAGCTGGGCAGCTGGGGAGGTTGGGAGAAGGGAATCTGACATCTGGGTGGACAGAAGTGCCTTAAATGTCATGATTGTGGGGTCCCTTAAGCAGGAAACTTCCCATGTATCCTGTTTGGGCTGATATTCTTGCATTATAAAGTCATTTCTTTACTCTTAAAAACTTAACTTGTCTTTTGAGAATTTTCTATTATATCATTTTCAAATTGAATAGCAATAAGCTTTTTTTTTTTTAGAGGACTTTCTCTGAAAAGGTAAATTCTATATAACAGTAAGACTGTTTACTAAAAGAAAACTGACAAGTAAAAACTGATTTAAGATACAGACAGTTGAGATAAACTGTGCTGGAAATACAATCATAAATGTTGACCTGTTAACCCTCATGCTGGCTTCAGCAAAACTCTAAAATTCAGGCAACAGAGAAATTGGTGACACGTGGATTTTTTGTTCAGACTTCCTGAGAAAAAGAAACTGAGAACTGTTTTCTTCTGTTTACTTTCAAAATGAATTATTCTTGCTTTTGACTGACTTTCCCAAACTTTAGCAGTCATTTTGGATGAGAAATCATTCTTCAGTAGGAGAAGACAGGTAAACTTAAATGAAATGCATCAGGTGTTTTTTAAGCTCTTTCGGCCTGCTAGGGGATCCATTAACTGGTTTATGTAAAATTACCTCCACAACTAAAGTGGCAGGTAGAATTGGAACAGGAATTAGTTATCATCAGCATGCGTGTAATAAAATAAAGTTTATTCTGAAACCACACGGGCTGATAGGAAGAGCCCATATAAAAGCTACGGGGCTCCCCAGGAAAACAGGTAACAGTACACAGAATGTGAGAACATCCAGAACTCACACTCGTTAGGAAAATAGACATGGTTGTCAGACAAAAGAGCAAAGGAGTACAAAAGAATCCTCCAACCATGAACAATTTTAAAAGACACGTCGATATAAAACCACAAAATCTCGTCTCCCAGCCCCTACGACTAGTCAGTTGAAATGGCAAACCGGGAAGATGAGCCAGAGACAGACAGGTCAGGAGCCCAGAATGTTCTGCCCGCCTCTTCTGGTTGGCAGTGTGCACTGCTGGTCACAGGAGCAATAAGCTCTTTTCGCAAGTAAAATTTCATTGCACATAACACTATACTGATTACTATTCCGATGGGTTTCTTACCTATTGGAAAATATGTTACCCTTTGCAGAACTTCTAAATCACCTCCATGGAACACTGTGAAAACTCCTAGTAAAATCCAATGATAGATACATGGAAATAATAAAGTTATGAGGGATGAATCAGACTATTAGAAAATTTCAAATTTACCTAATCCTCTATCCTCATTTTACTAAGGAGGCCATTGAGGTTCTGAGAGTTTAATTGTCTCACTCATGGTTAATACTTACCTAAGTGGTGACAGCTGGGATCAGAACCCGGCAAACTGACTGCTGGTCTACCATTTCGGTAGGCCAGTAGGGGCCCAATTACAAGAGAACAGTCAGAGATCTAATCCTTCAGTCACGATGGTGCCTGGAACTGGCCCTGCGCCCTCAGAGGCAATGCCTGCCATCACAGCCGTTAGAACTTCTGCAGCCCACACCCCTGCCCTGGGTTTTCGTGTCTTTCTTGGTCCCCTTGTGCCAGCTGCCAGCATCGGGAGGACGGTCATCTCCACACAGAGGCAGACAACCTCATGTAAACAGACCAAGCAGTCTCCACGAAGCAAGGCCGTGCGGCCGAGTTCTGGGGAAGGCAGACTCTCTCCCTGCTCTTCTCTCTCATCCCGGGGTCCTGGGAATGCCTTCAGAGAAATGGCCGGTGGGCTCCCTGGATCATCCATGGTTCCTTTCCAAGAACCAACTCTCAGGTAGAGTGGAATCTGAAGCCTGGTGGGAATACAAGTCCCGTTCTTACTCTGTGAGGTAAGGACTTAACGTGGCGTCAGTGGCCTCAGCTATAAAAACGGGATGATAGAGGACTGGGCTTACGGAAGTGTGATGGAGGTTCACTGGGGACAATGTAGGTGGAATACTTAGCATGTAGCGAGAACTCAGCCATGCAGTTACCTCTTAGTAGTAGTAGTACTAGTTGTTATCTAGTTCAACCTGTTGTGTAGTTGTTTTGTGTGAGGTATATGCCTCTTAATACCAAAAATATTTTTGAAAAGCTGCATCTTTTACATTAGGTTGGAGGGCAAGGGATAATCTGGTTGAACTCTGCTGCAAACCACTTGTCATCAAACTAAGCAAGGTTCAGCTAAGATGATTCCCCATGGGTGCTTTGCCCTAACCTCTGCTCATAGTGTCAGCCCTATTCCTGGACACTGTGACACTAAAATGCCGTCCCTGTTTCACGAAGACACACTCAGGCAAGGGACTTTGATGAGCACAGTGGTCCTTGGATTATAGAACTATAATGAAAACATGTTTTTGCCTAAAAGTTTTAAGGTATTAGTCTTCTTTTGCTCTTGTTTCAGATGCTCCCATTCTTTCTGTTTTTCTCCTCCATTTTGTTTCCTTCCTCCCAAAGGTGATAGGACTGCCTTCCCATCTAGAGACGGCCTTGCCCCAGACAGGTGAGGTGGGCGGGCCCTGCTGCTAAGGGAATACTGTTCCATGAATAAAATATTTCCATGACTTCTAATGTGAAAAGGTATGATACACAGGTAACTGAGAAAACCTAAGTCAGTTTCACAGAAAAATATTTCAACTAGAAAATAAAAATAAGTTGGTAAAAATAATAAGCAACATTTTGAAACTAAGAAAATTGAGCTTGTACATGAGATGTAACATAACGACAAGAAAAGATTTCATAAAGGGTGTTGGGTGATGGGGAGGGTGTCTTTGGAAGGTGCTAGAGAGTCAGGTGATTGACTTTCAAGCAAGCTGCCTGTGATATTGTGGTTTATAATAATAAGAAATAAACAGTTGGTCTTTATCCCATTCTTGGCACACAGCTTCTCAAACCTTGGAATTAAGGGACCAATCAGAGCAGTAAAGGTGCTATTCATAAGAAGCCCTTTTCAACCACACCTGAGTTTATGTTAATGAGGTGACTTTCGCAAAGCCCCTAAGGTTGGGGCTAGATGCCAGGGGAACCTGTGTTTAGCGGGTAGAAACTTTCTGCCCCACCTCCCCTCCGGGGGAAGCAGAAGGGCTGGAGATGGACCTCAATCACCAATGCTCCACGACTTAATGGAGCCCGAGTAATGAAGCCTCCATACAAATCTCTTCAGGACTGAAGGTTCCAGGTTGGCGAACATGTGGAGGTGCTGGGAAGGTGGCCGTACCTGGGGAGGGCAGCATGGAAGGTTCGTGTCCTTTCCCCTATAGCTTGGCCGACGCCACTCTTATCTCTGGCTGTTCCCCAGTTACATTCTTTATAATAAACCAGTAATTAGTAAGTAAACTTCTTCCTGAGATCTGTGAGCTGTTCTACCAATGATTTCTAGCCAGTCAGTCAGGAGTCCAGGTGACATCCTGGACTCGCAGGTGGGGTCTGAAGTTGGGGTACTGTCTTCTGGTACTGAGCACTTCTTAACCTGTGCGATCTGATGCTCTCAAGGTAGACAGTGCCAGAATTGAGTTAAATTTGTAGGACACTCAATTGCTTGGTGTGGGAAACCCTCCACACACACACACACATTTTGTGGCTAGAAGAAAGTGTGTGATTAGAAAAGTTTTTCCTTTACACAGCATCTTTTGGGTTCAGTTATCTTGCACTCAACTTGCACTTAAAGTTATAGGCAAAAAAAACGAAACATGAGAGTGCTTTGAAGACATGGCTGACATCACTTCTGTCATGCATCTAATTTCCACATATTATAAATCCATTGCTGGGCTCTCTATTCTGTTCCACTGGTCTATTTACATTTCATCAATATCGCCCTGTCTGAATTACCATAGACTTTTAATAAGGTATGTAGTAAAATTAGTCCTTGAACTTTTATTTTGCCAGTTTTCTTGGCTCTTCTCAGTGCTTCATGCTTTCGTATACACTTTAGACTTAACCTTTCAATAAAAGCATGGGGGGGAGGGACCAATGAGTTCTGAATGCACTGATTTATTCTACTAATTTTGGGACATTTGATAGCTTTAAATTATTTAGTATTCCCATCCAACAAGATGATACATGTTTCTACTTACATTGGCTTTACTTTTTACAACATTTTATAATGATCTCCAAAGTAGTCTTGCACATCTTTTGAAAGATTGATTTCTAATTACATTTTTACATTTGTTGCCAGTGTATAGGAATGCGATTGATTTTTTTTATATACCCGTATCTAGCAATCTTGCAGAACTCATTGATTAGTTCTAAAAATTAGACTGAATGCCCTACTATAATTTGTAAACAATGGCAATTTTGCTTCTTCCTTGGCAACCTATATACATACTTTTCACTTTTTTTTTTTATTTAGCATTTTTTAGCATACTATACTCAGAGGACCCCTGGTATGTTATAAAATAGATACAATGATAGTAGGTATTTCTGATGTGTAATGAAATGCTTTTTACTTTTCATGATTACGTGTGATGTTATTGGTTAAGTTTGGTAGAAACCCTTTATTAGGTTAAGCAATTTCTTCCATTACTAGTTTTCTAAATGATTTTTGTCAGAAGAGTGTATTCAATTTTATTTCATACTTTTTAGATTAGATTTTGTGATGATCATGTGTTTTTTCTCTTATAAAATGTTAATATGAGGAATTAGAGCAATAGATATTTATCAAAATTATACAGAACATGGTTCAAAGAGTCCGACTGCTCTATGACATACATTTGCATGTCTGCCAGCACTGCATGAGTGTTCCTCACCCCACTCTTGGTATTATTGTCCACGTATTTCATTTTAACCATTCTACCGAGTGTGAAGAGGTATCTCCTCATTTATAAAATTAGGAGCTCTACAGTTTCTGCTGGAAGTAAAACAAAAATCAACTAGTGTAGATTGAATCACTCCAAGATGTTTGTGAATTTATAAATAAATCAACTTGCATAATCATATCTCAACCCTAAGTCCAATTCCAAAACTGCTGTGACTGGCTATTCCAAGGGCTTTGTGAATCCAATATCTGTTAACTATATCTGTAATCATTTGTGTATCTATAGTTTGTAAACTAAAATAATAAAATTTTAACTTAATGTGGGTTCTAGATTTTCTTTAACTTTAAAAGGGTGTCAAAGCCTGGGTTTGAATCTTGGCTCTGACAACTACCATAGGCAACCTTAGGTGAATTCTGAAACCTGAACCTCAGTCTTTACATCTGTAAAATGGGGATGGTAGCAGGATCCACAGAACAGGGTCACTTTGAGAATGAAATCAGATCATCCATATAAAAAGTTAAGTCCAGTGTCTGGCTTGGCACGTACACTCATTAACAGTTTAGTGGTTATCATTGTCTAAAGGTTTGGATATTAGTTGGTTCACTGGTAGAGAAGTAAAGCAGTCAGGCAAGTCTCTAGCAGATGCACATAAAAACTGGACAAAATTGGAAACAAGATTTAAAAGGTCTGAAAAGTATCTCAAAGTACACAGAAATCAGAGGAAAGTTTAACCCCAAGAACCTATGCAGAAGGAGTAAAAACTTCTGAGACCGTACTTCTTGACCCAAGGAAGTTGCCCAACTCACATGGCTGTGGCTGCCGAAAAATTAGAAAATTCAAGGAAACCGTTACATGATCAATGGCCTCACAACCTGTCCAGTAATGATGTTACAAGTGGTGGTAGTTAGGTATGTAGAAAAGGGCAGATGACAAGAACAATATTTTACCCAGAATCATGCAAGGACTCCATACGTGGCAGACACTATTACAAAGGAATGAGTGAAGAGGACTGGGTAGTTGGGCAGTGACCATTCGTCCATTCAGGCATTTACTCATCTCCTTGTTCATTTAATCAACAAGCTCTCATCAAGCAAGTATGAGTGATTTTATTACTAAATGTTAGCAATACAAGGATGAATTTCTGGATTCCACTATTTACTCTCTAGACACAGCCTGGACCAATGCCAGAGATGAATATAAAGCTCTGCCTCTAAAAAGAACAAAAAAGGGGTGGGGGAGGGGAGAAAAAGAAACACAGGGAAAAAAAAAGCAAAAAAATAAAACAATAACTAAATAAATAAAGCTCTGCCTTAAAATCCTGCACCCACTCTTAGCTTCCATCTGCCTCAGGTCATCACCTACAACAGAGAGAGCATGGCATCACCTGCATTTATGTTGAATTTCTACCTCCTTCCATAGACCTAACAGAGAGGATCTTACCTCCACGACTAGGAACCTCGCTGCACATTAGATTCACCTGGGGAGCTCAAACAACCCCAACACCCAGGCAGTTTTGCAAATCAGTCCCATCAGAAACCCTGAGGGTGGGATCCAGTCATCAGAATTTATAAATTTTCCAGGTGATTCTTGGTACAGTCTGGATGGAGAATCACAAGTCGACATGGTCACCAGCCTGGCTCAGGTGCATCAGAAAAAGAGAGCTGCTGGATGACGTTCCGGGGAGCAGGGAGGTGGGGAGTCGGGTTGCTACTGCTGGGGAGATGGAGCAGGAGGAAAGCTAGCTATACAAGCAAGCCCCATGTCGGCTCTGCCCTGGTCAGAATGAATAGCTTTTGGGAAGTGTTGTGGGCTGAATTGTGTCCCCCAAAATTCCTATGTTGAAGTCCTAATTCCCAGTACCTCAGAAGGTGGCTGTATTTGGTATAGGGTCTTTAAGGAGGTGATAAGGGTGAGCCCTCACCCAGTATGACACCAATATAACAGGTGTCCTTATACGAAGAGGAGATCAGGACAGAGACACGTATTAAGGGAAGAACATGGGAAGACATACGGAAAAGACAGCCATCTGCACACCAAGGACAGAGACCTGAGGAAATACAAAACCAATCCTGTTGACACGCTCCCCCCAAAGTGTGGGAAAAAATAAAATTCTGTTGTTTAAGGCACCCAGTCTGTGGTACTTTGCTATGACATCCCTAGCAAACCAATAGAAAAGATATAGGCACCATGTTGATACAGTTGTCTGAATGTCTTATTATTACTGTCATTGTGAATTAAAACATCTTCATGGAAAAAACAGAAATCACTCTAACAATGGAAAAGGATATAGAAACATTCATTGTGAATCATAAAAAAAAAATTTAATTTCTCTTTTCTCCCCTGAACCCTCTTTAATCACTCCCTGTGGTGAGTCCTATTAACAGAGTTTATCGTGTGAGAGTATTTGGGGTTTATTCATTCACTATTCAGTGAGCACGGATTCCCCCATATGCCAGACACTGTACCCAGCAGGCACACAAGGGAAGACAGGGTGCTCTTCGGAACCTTAGTGCTGGCGGGGTGGCGGTGCTTGGCTTCTGTCTCGGGGGTCAAGGCCAATGCTGGGGCCAGATTGGAGTTACCCAGAGGAGCCCAAAACAACCACAATCAAAGGGTGAGAACCAACAGGAACTAAAATGTGTGCTTAGTTCTGGAGGAAGGAGATTCAGCTACAGATCTAGGAGGAGAGTACCAGGCCATGGATGGAGGGCAAGACAGGAAGTCAGGAGCACCGGGAGGGCCCCAGCATGCACTGCGGGAGAGAAGGGCTTTAAGACCCAGGCTGTGACACAGCAGGGACCAAGCCCCAGGGCTTCACATGATAAATACGTGCATGTGGGGAACCCAGCAGACTCCGTAATGAATCATTTTAGCTGTAGAGGACTTGTACCCAGAGTGCCATGGGGCACAGAGAAGGAATCAGGGAAGGCAGAGACGAGGCTTTCATCACATGAAGGTGTGGAGGGACATCATAGTGAAAGGCAGCCCCACACAAAGCCATGATGTCAGGAGGACGTAAGGCACGTCCAGGGAAGAGAGCACAGTCTGTTGATGGGTATAGAAGGTCTGGAATGGTACCCAGAGTCAGGCTGGATCGAGTGCAGTAGAAAAAGGTTTGGACTGTATCTTGAAGAATTTTGATGGAGGAGAGAGGTACGGGATGTGGGGTGCAGACATGGAGCTACCAGGTGCTACTTGGGGCATTGAGGAGATAGGACCGCACCCAGGAAGCACATGCCAGCACTGGGAAAGCATGTTACCCTCAGCCTCCCTCTCACCTTCTCCACAGCGGGAGGGACTTCTGTTGCCTTTCTTTTCCCTTTCACTTCTGCAGCTATCCCCTGCCCACCAAACCAGTGACAAAAGCAGGCACGCCTGCAGTGCTCCTGGTCCCTAAGGAATGCTCTGGCACAGACTGCCCATAGGGAGTCACACAGATGCCCCAAAGACATAGGAGAGCCGCAGCCTGGGATATGACTGTGAGTGTCCTTTCAAAGTGTCCATGGAGCGTCCACATGTCTGTCTGCACCAGTCCAGCGCCTCCCCTAACACACCGTGCGTTAGAGAACCCTGCCTGGTAAGTCAGTGTATGTGTCACTCTCCCTGGTGTTCTTTAGGTTGGATCCAAGGCCGTCCTCTCTCTCAAGGACTGTGTGGATGGCCACACTTAGCCATGTGAGACACAACCTCTGTGGGGTTATCTCTGATTGAGGATCAAACAGCTGCTGCCCACTGTCTCAGTGGGATAAAATGCTTCCACTCAAGCAAAACTGACATGGTTGCACAGAACAGATAAGCATGAGATCTGGGCTGTGGGAGGCGTGGTTATCTGGAATACTTCCCTTACCCAGGAGAGAGGCACTTATCTGAGTACTGGAACCATGTACTTCCGATAACAAAATTTCCTAGGGAGTCCCTGCTATCAGCTGCAACTCTCTTTCCCCTGGACTTAAAATAGGAAAAAAAATCAGTAGGTATTTCTTTGCCTTACAAGGCTAAAAGCAAGTGTTCGAGCTCAGGGGAGAGGAGGATTGAAAAGAGCAAGCTCAGGGTGTGTCCCAGTCCCCGCCCTTAGAAAGGGGGAAAGAGCTATGAGAGTTGTGGGTGCGAATTGTCAGTGGGGAGGCGTACATGAGGGATGACTTAAGGACCCTGAAAGGCCACTTTCCTGTCCCCTCCTGCTAAAAGGAATCCCTTCCCCAATGATAATGCCTTTAGTTCCCTCATGAATGACTCCTTTGGGCAGTCATTTTTAATCTGGGCTGCATGGAGCTCTAGGAGTTCCAGGTCAAGGAAGGCCAGGAAAGGCAAGTGTCCTGACCGTTCCCCACCTTTAAATTAGAGTATTCCCAATCCCTCTACCTTACGTATCAGGTTTCCTTCCCTTTGAGATTTCTTTTGAAAAAAAAAAAATGTCTTCTTCTTTGTAAATATGATGGTTAATTTTATATGTCAACTTGGCTAGGCTACAGTACCCAGATATGTGGTCAAATACCAATCTAGATGTTACTGTGAAGGTGTTTTTTTGAGATGAGATTAACATTTAAATCAGTAGACACTGAGCAAAGCAGATTACCCTCCCTAATATAGGTGGGCCTTGTCCAATCAGTTGAAGGCCTTAAGATAAAAAGACTGAAGCTCCTCAAAAAGAACACAATGAGTTACAACATCCATCCTTCTAGTCTGCCGGCCTGCCCTGCAGGTTTTGGACTTGCCAGATTTCACAATCTTGGGTGCCAACTCCATTAAATACATCTCTCTATATATGTTTATTCCCATCCAATTTGTTCAGTTTCTCTGGAGAACCTTGGCTGAAACAGTTGGTTTCTTAGATTTAGTGGTAAGAATGAAACAACATGGAAAATATTTTAGGTGTAATACAGAACCGAGTAGAAGAGTAGGTGTGTTGACCTTGTTGAGTTCTCACTGTACAAGGGCCATGCAAAAATAGAACACAGTAAGGCAAGAAACAGCAGTGTGGGACTAGATGGGAATTAGAGGTATTGTGCAAACTCAAGATTTCTAAAATATGTATGTGTGTATGTGTGTACATGTTCATGTGCCTCTGTGTGTATGTGTATGTGTAAGTGTGTACACGGGCTTTTATTTCCTAGTTCTGTCTGCTGAAAGCACGAAGAAGCAAAGACACCCTGGCGGCGGCGGCAGTGAGTCCACTTTGTGTCCAGAGAGTGGTTTCTAATATTCGCCACAAAAAGGAACCAGGACTACTCAGAAAAATGGCTGGTTCCAAGGCTAGGGCAGGGTAAGTGCAAGATGAGCCTGGATGCTGTCGTTAAGCCAGAAAATAAAGTGCTTTACTGCAGAGCTCAGAGTTATCTTCACCAGCGAACACTGTGTGTCTCCTGATGTGGTACCCTGTGAGGGACACAGCCTCATCTGCTATGGCTGGAAATGCCATATCTCATCATGAGAAAACATCGAACACAAAATGAGGATTGTTCTACTTTTAAAAATATGGGCACATGTTGGGAAGGAACTCTATTTTTCAAAATCTCAATGTCATGAAATGACCATGAAAGGCTGCAGGAGTGTTGCAGATTAAAGGAGACTTAAAAAACATGGTAACTAAATGCACTGCCTGGCCCTAAACTGAGTCCTATACTGGAGGAGAATGAAGTGCCAAAAAGAACATTCTTAGATCAATTGACAAAATTGGAATATATCTGCCAAAATAAAGTGTTATATCAATGTAAATGTATGATGTACTGTGGTTAGGTAAGGGAATACACTATTCTCAGGAAATACACACTGAAATATTTCAAGGTAAAATGCCATAATGCAATTTACCTTGCATTGGTTGAGGAAAAAAGTTTCTGTATTCATACACATTTACATATGTCTATAGAAGATATAGACAGACAGACAGACAGTTACTAGCAAGAACACAAAGTACCTTGGAAAAAGAGAGTACTCTTTGGGAAAGACACACATTTGGTCCCTGTGCCGGTAGCAGCCTATATTCTAGGGCCACACCCCATAAGGCTGGACAAACTAATTCTCTGGCCAAAAGCAATGGCTAAGAACATATGAGGTGTAGTTGGGGTGCTGGTCAGAATCAGGTCAGTTAAACCAAGTGACCACACCTACTGCACTAGCCCTCCTCGGTGCCCATGTGCTGGGCGGGCTTAATCACTGTACAGTCAGCTTTCCAGCAGGAAACAGATGGCACACGGAAACTAGATAATTGAGGACAGTGTAATAAAGGGACTATTTGCAAAGGTGAGGGGCAGAATTAGAAAAGTCAACAAGGGAAGGTGCAGATCTGCATGAAGAGTAGCAGTGGGGAGCCAGAGCTATCAGAAAAAAATAAAGGTTCACCTGAACCTGAAGCCCAAGGATGAGCTGAATGGAGACATGGTCTGGCCACCTGATAGGAGCTTCCTTTGGCAGAGAGACGCACCTGACTGCAGCCAACCCAACAGCACTGGAGCTATGAGGGACAAACACCCTGCCTAGACTTTCCTTATACTCTCTGCTTTCCTGCCATGGTCTCCCGTTGGCCAAATCCACCTGGCAGCCAGGGGACAAGGGAGCCTAATGAGGCAGACTACACAGGTCAGTCTCCCCGGGCACAGAACAGGGTGGAGAAGGGTGGGAAGGGACTCTGCAGGAAGATCGACTTAATGGTCAGTGGCATGGGACTGCAGTGAAAGGTTATCATCATGGAAGCACAGAGAGCTAACATTCAACATCTCCAAGCAAGAGCTCTCATTGTATGTAGAAGATTCTTGGAACTGAAGTGGGTAAAGAGTTTGATAGGAAAGGTGAAGGTGGGGTGAGGGGAGGGAGTGCTGCTTTCCTGATGGTTGGAAATGAGATATTTAAAAGTCCTGATTGTCTCTAAATGAGTTACTTTTCAAATTGTCAACCACACCCAGCAGAAAGGTAAATACAGGAGACTCATTAAAAACATAGTAGTAGAATTCAATGTAGATGGAGAAATTTTCCCATTAATTTTTCCCTGCAAGTAGAATATCTCAGATTTGGCAAAAAGGTGAAAAATTTCTTCAGTGCTTCACCAAAGTGTGGTCCAGGGTCTATGACATATTCAGTGGGCAGAAACTAGGCAGGAAGTTGACAGGACAGCTGGTTCACAAAGGAAATTCAAGGGACAAGGTGAAGCTGTTGACTAGAAGACGAATCCCAAAAAGAGAAGTTAGGTTTGGAGGAAGACCAGAGGTGTGTCCTATGACATTGCATGGCCAGTGATTCAGGACCAAGGCTGTGAGAGGCCACTGTTGAAGTGTTATTAGCTCATTGTTTTGGAACCAGGACTAGCTGTGGAGAAAAGAAGAGGACAGACCTTACTACTGGCCTATCAAGACCAAGGCTGTTTCTACAAGCCCCACATTACTTCCGTTAGGAGAAACTAACACAGTGATGATTTCCAGCACACAAAACTACACTGCTTCTTGCCTTTGCAACCTTTCCAGCCCCACCTCCCACCACTCCCAACTCATTTCTCAGTGCTCTAGTTACAAGATTTCCCTGAACATATCATGCTGTTTCACATTGCTGTGTCTTTCAGCATTGTATTAGATTTTAGGTTAAGTTGCTATAACAAACAATAAAATAGAGGGCCTTAAATTAGTTTTTCTTCTGAAGTAGCTGGCTTCAGGAGAATGAGTGGCACATAGCCAGCAGGGCAGCGTGGCTCCACATGGTCACTCAGGGACCCAGGTTGCTATCACCTTGATACTTCAACATTTCCATCCTCCACAGGGTTGAAGTGGGTTTACCTTCATATTTGGCAAAGAGAGAGTCTAGGGTTAAGTGACTTTGTCTCCAGCGAAAGGACCCAAGAAGTTGCACATGTAACTTTTGCCCACATCCTCTTGGCCTGAACCTAGTCACATGGCTATGTCTAGCTGCAAGAGAGGCTGAAAGGTATAATTTCTACATGATGGTCGTATGCTTGATCCAGATGCATGGTATTTTTTCATAATAGGAGTACAATTAGGAATTTCTGCCACCTGCCTATTTCCTTAACCTGAAATGACATTTGCTCACTTTGATGACTTCCCTGAACTTCTCTTCGTGCCTTTTTGTGACTTTGTTAAAAATACACTCTGTTCCCCACCACCATTTTAACTTCTGTTATAGTTATTTATGTATATCTCGGACTGTGAACTGAAGAAGCCAGCAGTAAACTACTAAAATCACTCCTGAAATTACCAATTTTATAGTGTCTCTAAAACCTCACAGTTACAGCAGTCTTCATTTGATCACTCTTTAGAACAATGTCAGTGTTGATATTAAAGAAAATGTTTTATAATCCTGTTCACACTCTTTTATATACTCCTAAAGTTAAATATCTTCTATGACCAGGAAATGGTCTTAGACTCTGACTTTACTCTTAGTCATTCTTTCCTGCTGCAAGTTGTGTCCTACTGTACACTGTTCTCTAGGACCTGCTCAACCATAGGAACCAGCCATCACTGTAATCACAAGATGTTCACATCGGTAACAAAATAAAATTAATGCATTGACCAAAATTTGTCAGCTCATTTGTGAAAAGTTTCTGGCACAGAGAGCTGAGGTCCTTTAGCTAAGGATTACTGAAGTAGGCATTCACTGAGTGTTTATTGAATGAGGCATTCATGAAAAAAATGAATAAATAAGTGAAAGAATAAAGTTGGTCAATATTTGATCCAAAAGCTAGTTACAAAGAGTCTAGTTCTTTCAGTTGTCTTAATCATCACATGGCACGTGTAGGTTGCATGTCTACTCAGTAGGTTTCCATTGACCAAAACAGGTTATCATATTGCACAGAATCTGATATTGATGATGGGGTAGTACAGAGCATCATGCTTTCTAGAAATCTTGGAAATTCAAAGGAGTAAATCCTACTGGACTGCTTGTGTGGCAGGTAGTCTAGGTAAATCTGCTTTTTGTAGCTTACTGGACAGTGCTGCTCTGGTTCTCCCCCAACCCTTTTGGTATGGTCTTTATTTAAGGTAGAGAGGTGACAGCAGAACACACAGAACTCCTATCACTTCAGAACCTGCCCAAGACCCCCTTGCATGTGGTAGGAAGGCCCTGGGAGTCACCATACCTATAGGCTGGCATCTCCACTCAAAACAGGCTTGCCTGGGCCTGAATGTTTAAGAGAACAAGGTAAATAAGGAAACTAATCAGATAGCAAGGATTTATATTTAAAGACAAAACAACCAACCAACTACATCCTGGGATCGATAAACATTCAGACCTGTATACATTAATATCCAAAATACTCTATATAAAGATCACTTCCAGTGTTGTGGCTGGTTCCAGCAATGATGTTGCTCAGGCTCTGTAAGACCCTAAATCATCCTAGATTTAATCATGTTGATACCTATACTTCCCAAACCTGGGAATATGGCTTTATGAGTTTGTAAACAAAGAGTCTAAATGAAAAATCCTTTTTTGCTATATCCCCTGCATTTTCTGAGTTCATTCTACCACAAAACCTGTTTCTTCCTAAGCAAAATAGGGTCGGAAGCCTGCCAAGCTTCTAAAGACCTAATCTAGAGAAACACCTACTAGGCACAGTCTCTTTATCCAATAGGGTATTTGCTGTGTGTGTGTGTGTGTGTGTGTGTGTGTGTTTCCCTGAGAACAGGAAACATCCTAAAATGTGAATTGGCATTTCTAAGAAAACTAATCCCAATGTATAAATTTCATAACTGCAAAATTATCTATTGAATTATAATAATTTATGTCACTTTCAACTGGGGGAGAAAATGTCTTTGTTGAATGTGACTGGGGAGATTTTCACATACATAGAAACATACTAAAGTTTAGTCAAAGAGAAAAGGTTGTTGAGAGGAAGACCCAATACTCTCACAATGAGATTTTCAAACAGATAAAATACTGTGTACTATTACAGAGTACTATAGAGAATATGGATTTATGAGTTAGGGCCCAAATAGGATTCAAACACATCTGAATTTAATGGTTGAGGGGTAGGCAGGTCTTGGAGTTAACAGTTTACCTAAGAAGAGCTGTTTGTGGCTGAATGGAGTAACGGGGGGTTAGGGCACGTGTGCCTGGGGCAGGGACTAGGAATGGAGGCCCAGTGTGCTATCCGTGCTCTGAGCAGCTGGTACGACATGAGGAACTCAGACCACAACTGTTATTTAGTGAAATGGACATGCTACAGAGAAAAAGCAAAGTTGATGTGCAACATCCTGGGATGGGAGCTGCAAACCTGAGCTCTGACTTATCTCTACCTCAATGTCCCTTAACTTCTCTAGGCTCCGGTTTTCTCACATGTTACGTAACTGGGTTCGGCTAAATGATTTCTGTGGACCTTCTACTTATAATGTTCTCTGACTCTAAGGAGAACTGTGACCAAAAGAGAAAGTAACAGACTGTGGTATAATGTCAAGATCAGCAAATGAATGGGGGGCAATAAAGGCCTGGGAGAGAAATGGCAGTATGCTCCCGTCATCAAATGCAAGCAGGACCTGACATCCTTGGATGCAGACAGAGGGCAGCAGTAACAGAGGAGTTTCCGGTTTTCCGCCGCATCTGCAGATCCCAACGAATTCCTGTTTCCATGGGAATGAGGGAACTAGCCTGCTTCCTAACAGATTGATGGTTTTAAAATCCCATCTCTTTTGAAAATCTCCTTCCATCTGTTTCTGTTGTGTCAAAGTCGGTTTCGGTAGCATGAAAATAGAAAGGCAAGTAGCAGCTGAAAGAAAAAGAAATTGTCCCCTTCTATTTTGCCAGTACGTTCTATTCAAAAGGTGAGAAAAGGGTGGGGGGGAAATAAAACAAATGATACTGAAAAGTTTGAACATTTTTTTCATTCTCTAGAGAATTCACAAACCTATAATAATTAGCTACCAAATTCTTCTTAACATAATACTGAATGTCAACTGTAATTAAAAAATAAAATAAATTTTAAAAATTCTTAACAGGTTTATCCAATCTCTACTTATTCCCTATATTTTAGTGTTCATTCTTTATAATTCCCCTATTGTGCTCTTGTCCTTGAAATTTTCTCCATCTCCTTATGGCCTGCAAAAAAAAAAAACCAAACCACAAAAAACTATGTACCACAGTGGTTAAGAGAATTGTATAGATAATTAGGAAAAACATCCTCCAAAACATTGCAGCAATATTAAATTCTTAATCTGCAATTATCTCTTGCTAATGAGAGTTAGGTGGAGAAGGAAGATGGTAGAGAGAAAGCCAAAGCACTTGCTTTGCCCTTTGCTAAGCTACTGTGTTTACCCCTTATTAGGAGACCTAAATCTTTCAAGAAAAAAATAAGCATGAACAGTCTGCTCTCTGCCATTTCTAGATTGTTTTGTTCTTAGATGACTGACAAGCCCTTAAAACTAAGTAGATGTGCAAAAGTTTATTAGAGTAACTTACTGTGGATTATTTGCAAAATTAAATGCAAATAATAGGGATAATCAAGACTAATATTTCATATTGATTGCACCAATGGACCGATCTTTCCCTTTCCTAAATCCATGCTCTTCGGCAGTGCTCTCCACGCTCTGACTTGGTGCTTGTTTATGTGACTTGCTTTGGTCAATGGGGTTGTAGCAACACTGATGCAAACAAGAGCTTCAAAAAATCCTCACGTTTTTACCGCCTCTCTTTAGTTTTTTTATCATCATAGAACCAATCAGCTGATGAATGACATTCACGTAGTAGACCCAACCATGGTCTATCATGATAGCGGAGGCCATAATTGATTAGATGACAGTGAGATGATCCTCACACATGTGAGCCCAGATGAGCCCAGTACTGATCAGAAGAGCTGCCAAACTTCCACCACACATTCTATTTCTCAGAGTACAATGAGTTTGTGGGAGGTTATTTAGGACAGAGGAAACACAAGAATACTATGATGCACGATTATTTTTTCTCTTGGTGAAGAGGATTTTTACAGAATAGCTCACCTTGATAGGGATGACTATAAAATTACCACTGTGTTCAAAATTTGGCAGAAAGAGCCTTGACAGACTTAAAGAATCATCTATTCATGCCACATAATTTCCTATTCCTGGGAATTTCCTGGTGGTGCAGTGGCTTAAGGCTTCAGCGCTGGCGCTATGTCAATACTGCAGCCTGGGTTCGATTCCCAGCCAGGGAACTACCCACATACAAGAAAAAAAAAATGTCTTATTCCTTGCAGAGTACCGCATACTAGTATATTTCTTTTAATAATGAACTTCAGGCCTACATCATTAACTCATTCAATAAATGGTACAATTGTGTTCTTTTAATTGTGTGCCTTTTAATCTAGAGCTGGATGACTTCTGCTTTTGGCTATGATGGAAATTGTTATTGAACATATCTTCCCACTGTAAAGAACCATAAAATGGGACAAAATATAGGAGGCAATTCTTTTCAGGCAAGGTAAAGCAGCAGCAAAGAACTGAGATATATGAGATAAAAGAACACATAAAAATTAAGCATTATGTTCATCCTGCTTTCTGCTTAGGAGTACTTTCAAACTGAAGTGCAAGAGGATGGAGACCAAGAGAAGGGAAGTGGGTTTGCTGAGCTGAGCAGACAGAAGTCATAGTGTAGGCCTGCCCATGTGCCTGGTAGTGCCAGGCAAGGTACCAGAGAGGAGGGCGCTGACCAGGAGGAGGCATGGAAGTCGGTACAATTCTAAATTCTGCGTGAGCAGCTTGAGGCTTTTGAGACCTAGCAGAGAGTGGACACTGGAGAATAAGAGCTAACCAGGATTACCGGAGGTATGCAGTCCCAGAAGACATTGGAGTCCTGTTCTAGCCAGAGTGGAAAGACCCATGCTAACACTTCGGACATTTCAGTGAAACTCCAGAAAGGCCACACCTTAGGAATAATGGCCGTGCACTAGGAAAAGGGACACGCCTGAGGACTAAGAATAATACCAAAACAGACATACCATAACAGAAGCTAAAATCACGTTTGAAAGAATTTAGAGGCTTTTCCAGTAATTCACCTACCGACCACAGCAAAACTCAGATCCTTTCAAAAGGAAATCATGAATTTTAACTACCTCCAAACCAACATCCACAACGTTCAGCATACAATATAAAAATTTTAGTCATGCAGAACAAGCAGAAAATAGGACCCATAATAAAGAGAAAAAGTAGCCAATAGAAATAGATTTCAAGAGCAGCCTGTGTTGGACTTATCAGAGTAGGACTTTAAAACAACTAGTATGACTATGTTAACAACCAAATGAACAGATACACATAATGAAGTATGGGAGTCTCAGGAGAGAAATGAAATTACAAGGAAGGAAACAAATGAAAATTCTGTAACAAAAAGAAAACATCTGAAATGAAAAATTCACTGGATGTGTTTAACAACAGACCAGCTGCAACAGAAAGAAGGGAACGCAAACTTGAAAAACAGTGGAAAGAAATTTTGTTTGTTCTTGTTTGTTTGTTTTCTGTACGTAGATAGTTCCCTGGCCGGGAATTGAACCCAGGCCGCAGCGCTGACAGCACCAGCAATGAAGCCTTAAGCCACTACACCACCAGGGAACTCCTGGGAAGAAATTTTAAAGAATAAAGAGGAACTCAATGACGTATAAGACAGTATCAAGGGGTCTTACATGTGGTTAGCTCTCAAATGAAGAGAAGAAAGAATACAGGAGAAAAAAATACTAGAAGTAAAAATGGACAAATATTTTCCACATTTTGTAAAAAAAAAGAAAGAAAGAAAAATCAACCTACAGAGCAAAAAAGTTCAACAAACTACAAGTAAGATAAATACAAGGAAACCACATATAAGTACACTGTAGTCAAACTGCCTAAAAATTAAAGATAAAATCTAAGTCAGCTAAAAAAAATTAAAATGATGTTACAGAGGAACAATTATGAAAACGATATCTGAAAAAGCTTTTCATCCTAAACAAAGGAGGCCAGAAGACAATGAAAACACATATTTAAAGTGAAAACGGGAAGAAAAAAGTCAATTTGGAATTATATACAGCTAAAATATACTCCAAAAATGAAGGTATAATAGATACTGTCAAGTATTAATATATGAAAACTGAAAGAAGTCACCAAGAAAACAATTGCATAAAATGCTAGAGGGAATTCTTCCAGCTGAACAGAAATTATATCAGATGGAAACTCTGATCTATAAGAAATAATGAAGTGGAGGTTCCCTGGTGGTGTGGTAGCTAGGCTTCGGCGCTCTCAATGCTGCAGCCTGGGTTCAATTCCCAGCCAGGGAACCACCCAACAAACAAACAAACAAACAAATATATATATATATATACACAAAATAACAAAGAGCATCAGAAATGTAAATATGTTGGTATATATAAATGGCTATTATTGTTCTTGTTTATTAATTACATTAAAAGATAAATGATTTTAAAAATATTTAATGTATTTGGGGTTTATTTGAGTAAATGTAAGATATATGGCAACAATAACACAAAGTACAGAAGTATAAACATTTCAGAGACTTTCATTTCTGCTGTCTAACATTTGTTTCAGTTAAATGTCTCTTTGTCACACCTAAAGTTTGGCATTTGCTAGCTTAGTAGCTAACTTGAGGGAGAAAAGAAGTAGAAGACATGGTTTTTGATCTCAAGGAACTTACAAGGAGATTAGAAAGCAAAATACATAGCAGTGAAACACCTTAGCAATCATTACAAAGAAATGAGTGGAAAAATCACAAGAATACAGGAAAGATGGCTGTTTTCCTGGGGTTCGTAATACAGAAGTCTGATAGAACTTACTCTAGCTGATTAGTAGATAGTTTGTAAAATAGGAGAGGGGACTATCAGGTTTCCCCTCATAGTTGATGCCTGGACAAATAGACGTAAGCCCACCAGGGAGTACCGTGGCGCAATGAAACTGCAAAACACATCCACAGTGGCTCTGATCCCAGTAGATAGAGAGGTAATTAGGAAACACCTTTAGGATCCTTAACTCAAATCTATAAAATCTTTAAGTCAGCTAGAAAAAAAATAAAACATAGAGCACTTCAGGAACTATGCATTAAAGAGCTTCATGAACATGGACTGTCCTCACACTTAAAGGGAAGAAAATAACTTTTGCATTTATTATCAGAAAGAACTTCAAAAGATCTCAAACTAGGTATATTTTTGGAAGTGTCACATCCAGGCTGATGAAACTTTGCTTTGTTTTTCTCTTTCAAACAATCTTATGGAAATATTTTACACTTCATTCTTACGTTTCGAAGGAATCGTGGAGGCAGGTATTCAAATAAAAGAGAAAATATAAAAGTTTGTACTGTTAATTAGTATTAAATATTAAATAGCCCAAAGAATATTTTCCTAAGCAATGACTCTCAGGAATGATCCTTAAAGGAGTTCCCCCCGCTTTCCCATTGAACACACTCAAGTATGCATGCACACATATTCCATCTGTGCTAGTACAAACATTAATTTAAAATTTGGCAGCATGATTATATTTTAATGAGATAAGTCATCAACTGCCAAATTGAAAGTTAACAGCTCATGCCATTTAAAATTATCATTAGTTTTTTTGAAGGGTGTAGAAATTTTCTTTTTTAAACTAAGGGGAAATGATATTGTTTGTATCTTAAAGAAAATTTTAAAAATGTTTTAAATATTTTAATCGTGTCCACAAAATTCACATTTGTTAATTATAATAAAAATGATTGTACACTGTAGTGTTATGTTCTGAAAACATAACAAAAAATTAAGAAATTAAAATTCACAATCCTCTCACCTAGAAATAAGCAGTTTTAACATTTTTGTTTTCCTCTGGGTCTATCTTCTCTGAATGAATAGGTATACCCAGAAAATAATATAAAAAGTTATTTTAAATAACTTTTAGAGTATACTGAATTAAATAAAAGTTTTGAATGTGTTCTTTCATTCAAACCTATTACTAAAGACCTTTCAAACACATTATTTTAGAAACCTGCCATAATTATTTATTAGCATTGTGGTAGTCAGTCTCCAAGGTGCCCCCCAATGATTATTGCTTCCTGGTATTCATGACCCTGTGCAATATCCCTCCACCTCACCCCCAACATTGACTAGAACTCACCTGTATAACTAATACAACGCTGTGGAAACAGTAGACTGTGACTACTCACTACAGGAGAAGCCAACTGGCACGCCAGGAGGACGCCAGCATCCCTACAGAGAAGTCCACATGGTGAGGAACTGGGGCCTCCTGCCAATAACCAGCACTAAATCTGCCAGGTGTTTGAGTTCATCACCATGGACGTACACCCTCCTCAGTCAAGTCCTCAGATAATTATGACCCTGGATGACCTTGAGTATAACCTTGTAAGTTCTGAGACAGAACCACCCAACTCATTTGCTCCTGGGTTCCTGACCCACAGAAATTGTGTGAATTGGTAAATACTTATTGTTTTAAACATCTAAATTTTGGAGAAACTTGTTGCACACAGATACATAACGACGACTTTGGTACCACATGTGGGTACCACCATAACAAAAAAAGTAAAATCTGGAAGGGCTTTATAACAGCACAAAGGAAAGACTGAGAAATAAAAGCAAAGTGCATTGAAGAAATTGTGAGCAGAAGCCAGAGGACCTTCAAGGATGCTGTTCTTTGAGGGCTTGGGGGGAAATCTATTGCTAGAAACTAGAAGATGAGAGATTCGTGTTAGCTATGACAGAAAATGTAGCAACACTGTCACATGCAAAAAAAACATAGAAAAACAAAACTCTATCTAATGAATTAAGTGACCTAGCTAAGGAGATTTCCAGGCAGAAGGTTGAAAGTGTGCTTATTTTCCTCTCGTGCTTGCGGCAGTATGTGAAAGGACAGATAAGCTGAGGGAAGGACTGTTAACAAAAAGGAGGCAAGGCTTTCTGCTGACAAAACCTTCCAGATGACAGAAAACGTTAAAATTGTAAAATGGCTTCCAGGCAACCATCAAATCCAGGGCTCTTCCAAGAAAACATGGTCTAAAGATGAAGCTGAGGCTGTGACTGTAAAATCCTATTTTAATTATTTTTTTAAATCTAAAAGAGTACTTACTTCAGAGAACGCTAGGGCTTCCAAGCAGCTCAAGGGCATTGTCCCTCAAGCAATTTCAACAGAAGCCCCAGGTAGAAAATGGCTTCTCTTGAGGCGATGTAAAGGTGTAGCTTTTGTCTAATGGAATGAACCTCACCTGCAACTCCTTTGCCTGTGACCTAAAAAGTTGTTTTTGCTTTGTTTTATAATTAATACAGACAGAAACACTCTCAGGTTGGACTGAATGAACAGCAATGGAGTCCTTTAGACTCCCAAACCTTGGTAGACAGGAAGCAAGCCGAGGCTCTCCCGGGTGCACACCGGTTTGCCATAATAAAGTAGGAAGAAAGAACCAGAGGGCAGAGCCAAGAGCCTTGGAGGATCGTCCCCTGAAAGGAGTAGGCCTGAGTCCTAACGGAGACACTTCCAACGTTTGCCTGGCTGGATTTCAGAACTGCTATGAAGCAGTGATCTCCACGTGCCTCCTGTTCTCCAGTGTCTTGAACAGCAGCATCTACAGCAGCTATCCTACGTTCGTACCACCAGTGGACGTCAGGTGTAAGGGGGAGCAGAGCAGGTCTCTTTAGTTCTCAGGTATTCAAATCAAGAGGAACATTACTCGAACTATACCTGGAACTACATACTGAAGGAGCTATACCCAACGAGCTTCGTCTGCCTCAGGACCTGATTTAGATGATGAGATCCCAGACTTGGAACTAATGCTATAACCACTTGAAACTTTGGGGGGCAGGGGGACTTGTGAAAGGGTGAGCATATTTTGTACATGTGAGGGACTTGAATCATCAGGGGCCAGAGCACAGACTATAGTAACCAGCCTCCTTAATGACCCTCAGTAATTGTTGTCTCCTGGTATGATTCATGTCCCTAGTTAGCTCCCCACCACCACAATGAATAGGACTGATCTGTGCAATGCATAGGATAGTGTGAAAACAACAGTGTGACTTCATAAAAGATATTGCAATTACCACTTTGCCTTCTCTTAGATCACTCACTATGGGAGAAGCCAGCTGCCATGTCAGGAAAGGACACTCCAGTCTCGCAGAGAGGTTCATGTGCTGAGGAATTGAGACCTCCTGCCAACTTGCATTGTCTTCCCAAGCACGTGTGCGAGGCTACCTTGGAAGCAGAACCCCAGCCCAAGGCAAGCCTTCAGATGACCATGACCCTGGCCAACATCTTGACAGAAACCTCATGAGGCAGAACCATCCAGCTAAGCTGCTCCTGGGTTCCTGACCCACAGAAATTATGCAAGATAATAAATGTTGATTGTTTAAAGCCAGTAGTTTTGGGGTAGTTCATTATATATTACTAGGTAAATAATACAGCCTTATTTTATCATATGAATATACCATAATTTAACCATTCTTCAGTGTTGAACATTTAGAGGTTGGAAAATTTTCCGGGAGTTCCCTGGTGGTGTAGAGGCTAGGCTTCGGCGCTCTCAACCCCGCAGCCTGGGTTCTATTCCCAGCCAGGGAGCTACCCCCCAAAACAGAAAACTTTCTAATTTTTCATCATTATAAATAATACTTCTGTGAAGAAGCTGATAAATAATATTAACCTCTTAGTGTGTCTCCACACTAAATTCTTAGAAGTGAAATTACTAGACATAAACAATGTGCGTTTCCAGCTGCATTGTATAAGAGTATGCATTTTACTGCAGGCTCAGCCATGCTTTTAAAAATCACAACACAGGAACACCCATTGTCACTAATTCTCATTTAACATCGTACTGGAGTGATCATACTTGGAAAATAAATGAAGTTTAAAAGTATAAAAATGTATAAAATTTAGGGAGGAAATTTTAAATCTCCACTATTTTCATTTTATATGATGAATATTTGGAAAACAGAAGAGGAAGTACTGAAAAGCTATTATAAACGGTAAGAGAATTCAGTCAGGTGACAAGAGACCAAGCACTCCGATGCCTTCAAGCTTTGAATAGAGGTCTGAACAAGCGTGTTCAGAGGCAGTGGTGGGAGGAAATAGAATTCCTTCTTGACTGTAATCCTACTGAATGCATTTCATTCAACAAATAAGTTACACAAATTCATACAATCGTTTTAGCTATATAACACTTGAACAGTCCGCGCATCACTCCCATGTGTGTGCACAAGCATTTAATCCCTAATTAACGTGAGGTGAGTTGTTGCTGACTCTGAAACGACAATTAGCAGGAGAGAAATAAGGAAGCACATAGTGGCTGAAGCAGTTCATCAACCTGAACTTCCTCCCTTCCTCCCTCAGTCCCTCTAGCTTCCCACACCTTCAGGTAATCTCTGACACTACTCAGCCAGGCCTCCGCTGTTCAGCATTTGCTTCCAGAGCCACTGCTGAGTCACTCTCCCACCCTGGCCAGCTCTCACCTGTAAGCCTTTAGCTGCTTCCTATCCTTCAGGGTATGTTCAAGCCCCAAAGCCTAACTTGGTTCTTGAGGCTGAAGTTTACAGGGTTAAGTGTTGGTAATTCTCAATCTCGCCTCGTTACAAATCTCAGGAATGCAATGCTCTTGCTGCTGAGCCACAAACTGGATTCTGCCTATGAGATCACCCTCCTTCACCAGATCAACTTAATGTGGGCCAAACAAGGGAGCCCTCTCCCCACCTCACTATAGGACTCCTTTTCTTAGTTCTTTAGCTCTCAGTTTCACCTTTTCCCTAGTCCAAAGTCTTAATCGCCCCCTTGATCCATTTTTCCTGGCTCCTCATCTTGAGCAACAGGCTGTGCCCCATAGATAATTACTCTGAAACTTGTAACTCCTGTCTCCAGCTTGCTGATTACAATACAGGCAAGCATCCCTTCCAGGCCTTTCTGGACCTATCCAGGGGATAACACCTGAATGACCTGCTAGGCCAGAAGTCAACAGGCCACAGGCTCAATGGACTTTACATCACAACAACAGGGCTTAGAGACCTATTTCCTGGGTCAGTGCATTTAAAACTATTAATTGAGTTAATTTCTCCTCATCTAGGGACCATCAGGATACAAGTGATACCCCATCAAGGCTTCCAGTCCATCTCGACCGAAGTCAACATGGTGGATCTCAAGACCCCTTCCCCTTTTAGATCAGATACGGTGAGAGCCCCGTGGATCCCCAACAGGTAGGGACAATGACCACACTCAACAGGAAGCAGATACAGAAGATGAGACCCCCAGTGCCTCAGCTTTCCATAGGGATTTGTGGGGATCACATCTCTCAAGAGAATGTGAGGAAGGCAGATAGAATAGGGGTGATCTCGGGACCCCTCCCATGAGACTCACCCAGCTGGAATACTCACCACCTTGGTACCACCCTATCATTAGCAGTCCCCACCCCAAGTTGAGCAACCACAGGAAAATTCCAGGCAAAAAGTTAACTAATACAAGGAAGTTAGAAGGAACAAAATAGTCCACCAGGTTGAGCCAGTTCCTGACGCCTGCGCCGTGAGAGCTACAACGACCTCCATCTCACCTGGGCCTCATTATACCATCATTGTAATGTCGTACATATGCCAGGAAGTTCATTAGTATCATTATAACAGACTGAACTCTGGGAAAGAACATGCTCAGTTAGAAAAGGTGATGTAATAGACCCCATGTCAATCAAACTTGTCAATCAAGAGGCCCCACACCCAGATGGGTGTAACCCCTTACAACTAAAGAAAATAAAAGTACCAAAGCCTCATTTATTTGGGCTCTTGAGCCATTTTCCTGATTGAGCCCACTCCTACCTCTTTGGGGTGCACTCTCTCTTTCCATAAACTGCCTCTTTGTTTCATTTCTACACTCTGGTGTGTGTCTCGTTCAATTCTTTGCTTGAGATGCCAAGGACCTGGACACTGCGTTGATGCAGACACGCATTTTCCGGTAACATATTAGCAAGGGATAGATTTAACCAAGATGTGTTATCATTGCTCACCCTACTGCACACTCCCTGAAGAAGACATCTCTATGATAAAGAAAATGAATAAAAATGGGAAAGGGAGTCGGAGGAGAAAAGGGTCCAACAAGGGAACCAAAGATCTCTGGAGCAACGAGGACTATCTGTACTCTCACCTGACTCTGGAGGGTTCGATGCCCTTGTGTTACCGGAAAATGGGGTGTCCTCCTCGGCGTGGTGTCCAAGTTCTTGGTATCTCGAGCAAAGAATTAAATGAGACACACACCAAAGTGTAGAGGTGAAACAAAGAGATAGTTTATTGAAAGAAAGTACACTCCAAAGAGGTAGGAGCGGGCCCGAGCAAGGAGGAGAGTGGCTCAAAGGCCTTGAATGGCAAAGGGAAAGTACACTGAGGTTTTGGTACTTTTATGCTCTTTGGCTGTAAGGGTTACGCCCATCTGGGTGTGGGGCCTCTTGATTGAAAGCTTGATTGACATGGGGCCTATTACATAACCCCTTCTAACTGCGCATGTCCATTCCCAGAGCTCAATCTAATTTAATGATATTAATGAACTCCCCGGCTTGTGTATGATATTACAATGAGGCCCAGGTGAGATGAAGGTCGTTGTAGCTCTCATTGCACAGGTGTTAGGAACTGGCTCAAACTGGTGGGCTTCCTGCGCCCTCTGACTTCCTTATATTTGCCTGGAACTTCCTCCTGTGTCTGCCTAGCCTGGGGCAGGGGTTACTAGTGAGGGGATGGTATCAAGGCGGTGACTATTCCAGTAGAGCGAGTCTTATGGGAGGGGTCCCGAGATCCCCCCTATTCTATCTGCCTTCCTCACATTCTCTTGAAAGATGTGATTCACACAAATCTCTATGGGAAGCTGAGGGACTAGTATCTGCTTCCTGTTGAGTGTGGTCATTGTATCTGCTTCCTGTTGAGTATGGTCATTGTCCCTACCTGTTGGGGATCCACGGAGCTCTCACCCTATCTGATCTATAAGGGGAAGGGGTCTCGAGATTCACCATGTTGACTTCTTTGGTCGAGATGGGCTGGAAGCCTTGATGGGGTATCACTTGTATCCTGATGGCCCCTAGATAAGGAGCAATTCATTCAGATAAAAAGCACTGACCCAAGAAATAGGTCTCGGGAGTTCCCTGGTGGTGTAGTGGCTTAAGGCTTCGGCGCTGTCACTGTCCATGCTGCGGCCTGGGTTCGATTCCCAGCCAGGGAGCTACCCATATACAAAAAATAAATAAATAAATAAAAAAGAAATTGGTCTCAAAGCCCCTGTCACTGGGTGGTTTTGAGATGGAAAGTCCATTGAGCCTCTGGCCTGTTGACTTCTGGCCTAGCTGGTCATTCAGGTATTATCTCCTATCTGGGTCCAGAAAGGCCTGGAAGGGGTGCTTGCCTGTAGTGATTGTAATCAGCAAACTGGAGACATGAGCTACAAGTTTCGGAGTAATTACCTATGGGGCACAGTCTGTTGCTCAACGTGAGGAGCCAGAGAAAATGGATCAAGGAGGTGATTAAGACTTCGAACTAGGAAAAAGGTGAAACTGAGAGCTAAAGAACTAGGAAAAGGAATCTATAGTGGGGGTGGGGGTCCCTTCGTTTGTCCCAGATCACTTGCAGTAATGCTTTATACACGTTTTAACTTCCTGCCATGTCTGACAAATATTCCTAAGGCTAAAGTGTGTTAAATGTGGGAAGATGTCAGGGTGCTCATCCCCACAGCCTTCACGGACATCAGAGAGCACAAGGTGCTGGCCACTAAGGAGAGCCAGACGCCCCCTGCAGGGTGGGGGTGGAGCCCCTCTGTAATGGGGGAAGGGTCTTTAAATGGCTTTTCCGGCATTCAGAGGGAAAACACGTGGTTCTCCAAAGGCAAAGGCCGCACGTTGCCAGAAGCTGGATGCAGACAGTTTCAGGAGTTTGTGTGCTTTCTCTGAAGTGAGCTGCAGAGATTGTGTCCTCCCATTTTTGCAAGTAAAGGTCAGGCCTGTGAGAATCTCTCATTCATAGCTTGGAAAATGCCTTGCTGAAGTTCACACTATGTTTACTCCTCATAAACCGAGACCTAGGCCTATAAAGACAGAGCAACTGAGTTTTAAACGGTTAGAAAGAAAGTATGAGACAGTCACCCCCAGCACTCACCCATCTAGGAAGCTATTAAAATATTGTATCCTGGAATCTCCAGAGCATGAGTTTTTCATTATGCTTTCATGGCACCTTACAATCATTGTCTCCTGTGATACACAGGAATTCACAAAACAGATTTACAATTAATTTTATTACCCAAATGTATATTTAGGGTATCACATCTAGTGAGCCACAGAGAAAACAATTTGAAATAAATAACAGGATGTGTAAACTAAAAAAAAAAAAAAAGAAAGGGCTCTACCAATAACTGACTACGAAATGGATAGAGGGCAGGACAGTGCATCAATGTCCTTTTCGAAAGTCAGAGATGTTTCAATTCTTTACTTGAGGCTTTAACTTTGATTCATATTGCATTTCAAAAGCACACGTCTCAGTCCCTGATTCAGTTAGATTCAGGCTTTCCCAGTGCTTGGCACTGAGAATTTGGAGAGAAATAGCACACATTTGCCCTGAGAAGAGTCTAAAAGATGACATTTTTGCTCTTTTGCCAGCAAAAAGATACAGTGCACCCAAGTCAGTTCAGCAAACATTATGGAGAATTGACTTTAAGGTCATGGGCAAGGCCTTGGTCAGCCCCCAGATAACGCCAAGCCGCAAATGGGTTTTTAAAGCCAGGCTACGTACTGACCTTGTGAAGGATAATGTGCATCTGGGCACAGCAGCTTTCCTTGCGTCATCACGTCTTGCTTATGCTAATATTACCATTAGCCTGTTCTCCCTGATCACCCTCAGAGGAGGAAGTGGCTTTACAAGTACGTGGGGCAACAAGATAGAAAAAGAAGATTCAAGATACCCAAGCCAAGAAAACATGGCTTCTCCGTCCCGCCTTCCATTCCCTTCCCTCCGTGCCTTTTCTTCCTCTTCTCTTCTTTTCTTTCTGTCTTTTTTTCTTTGTGAAAATTTATATGTGATTCCTTAGGAATGTGGAAAATGTTTGTTGTAATCTTTATAAAACCATGGGAGGACAGAGAAAACAAGTTCTGATGTACTGATGTAATTGAGTCCCTACTAAAGGCTAGAGTGTGTTCAAACCACTTTTAATCCTTCCTAGAGGACTGTGAAGTAGGCATTGTGATCATTGTTTGGACATGAGAAAACTGAGGCACATAACCAATAAAAGATTGAAACAAAATTTGAATATCAATCCACCAACTTTAAGACCTATTTCTTTCCACTATCCAATATACTCCAACCTTTAATATTCCCATTTACTAACAGTACAGGAGAAATGGGACAAAGGAGAGAAACCAACAGTTCATGGGCTCTTAAATCTATTTTTAGATGTTTAATTACAATCATAATAATAGAATTGCAAATTACAACTTCACCTATGGAAAACAGTGGAGCTGCAGAACACGGCATCACACCGCGTGGTGAGGGCCTGTGGACACAGCTTGCTCAAATTTGCTACCGAGAGTGAGGGCGCTTGGACATTCCTATCAACCCTCCTCTTCCACGACTTTACCCTGCAGTATACTTGTATTTGTGAGAAATAACATAGGCCGAAGACTATTCACCACACTGTTTTTTGCTATAGATAAGGATTGACACAACTTGATTTTTATTAATGGGAACCTATAAATTATGGTCATCTAACAAAGAATTACATACAAGTTATAAAAAAATGAGGGTGACTGTTGATGGAATTTGCTAAGTGAAAAAAAGATGAGGGAGAGCAAGGGCTACCTGCGTCAGTTCGTGCGAAGGGGAAAAGGCACGCACGCCTTGTGTTTGACTGAACTCCTAGGAGACCGGCAGCTGTTCTCTTTATGCAGAGGTCCGGGGTTTGGGGGAGGGTGGCGGACTTACCACTGTGCACCCTTTGTGCCATTTCAACTTTGAAACTTGTAAATGTGTAACCTAGCTTTTTAAAAGTAAAACTTAACAGTGGAAAGGATACCAGTTAATGGCCTTGAAGAACATGATCTTTAACTACTGAATATAGAAGGCGGGCAAGGATGCTTTACTGGGTGGAACCTGACATTTGTGCCAATTGATACAAAATCATTACCAGCCCCCTTTCTCTTTGGTCGTTCATGCCTTTGGAACTACTTGTTTAAATTGTTAAGGCTAGGAGTTAAGTACTTTACTTTTCTTCCTTCTCCTGAAAACAATATACAACAACGAAGGCAACCATTTATAGAAGGGCTGCTCTTTGCAAAACGCTGAGTTTAGAACTACATTTATATTGTCTCATTTAACCTTTATGATAACCTTATACAGTGGGAATATCGGTCCCATTTTCGAGGTGAGAAAATAGAGACTTAGACAAAATAGCATTATCTGTTTTCATTAACTTCCAGATAGTACAAAGCAATTGTTTTCTAATGGGTACAGCTTTGAGAGAGAGAAGGGGTGGAAAAAGCCTTTAAAAGTCCATATGCCACACCGAAAATAAAAGTGCTAACACAAAATTTGTTCTCAGAAAATTATCCTGAAGGATTCTTCTGACATTCAGGTGCTACTCAGTAAAAGGAGTTTGTGGATTATACATGAGAGTCTAGTGTTTCAAAGGGAGAAAAATCCCATAAAACTACAGCCCAGGGGAGTTCTCTGGTGGTATAGTGGCTTAAAGCTCCAGTGCTATCAGCGCTGTGGCCTGGGTTCGATTCCCATCTAGAGAGCTACCCACATACAAAAAAAAAACAAAAAAAAACCCAAAAAAAACTACAGCCCATTTCCATCACATTCTCAGCTACAACGTGCACAAAGCAAGGGCTGTTCTTTCAATACAAAGAGAGACAACTCTTTTCTCACCACATTATGCTAAAAAAAATCATAGTACAGGTTTCCACAGCTATCTGAAAGCGGAGCATCCTTATAAAAAAAATGATATAAAGGGGAAGAGCAATTACCATTAAAATTGGAAAAACTTTTTCAACATTCCCACACCCCAGATGCAACACATGCACAGGGTCTTGATTTCATTCACTACGACGGAAATGCTTAATTACGTGCAGTTTTACACTAAGTGTAAACACCCTTGTGGGCTCTCCCAGGCTTTTCTGGTACCTTAGCACACATCTTCCTAACGGATGCACAGAATAAACGGAGATGCCGCACAGGGGCTCACAGACACAGCCCGGAGGCCGGGGGCTGGGTGCCGAGCCGCTGAGGGTGGGTCCTGGGGAGGCGGCCGGCCGGCGGGCGCTCACTGCTCACGGCTCCTACAAACACTGATGCAGGTTTCACTTCTCCCGTTTTTTCCGCACAAGTGAACATACTCTTTGGCTTTCTTGAGGTTAGAGAAAGCAGATAACTAATGTAGAGCTTTAGCAAAAGCAAAATGACTTGAATTTGCACTTTGTAAAAGTGGGAGATACCTGTATATCCCTGGGTCCTTGTACCAGCCTCAGGCATTTTCTCACAAGTTAGAGTCCGAGAGAAAAAAGGCTGACACACTAACAGGTGTATCAGAAACTTTCCACTAAGATATACTTGGTATTTCATTATTGAAGACAACAGAATCGACCACTCAGCCTTGGGTTTTCCCCAGTCACTGTGTAGGAGGCTCACATTGCAAGAAATGCTTGCACAACAGACCTTTGATTCCCTGCTGCCCAAGCGGACAGCTTAATCTGCCCACATTCCATTCCACTTCCTGCGTCTTAGTCATCAACAAGTGTGTCACTGCCTCACTGGGGAGCTCCAGGGGCTACTGTGTTCACAGAGAAAAACAAGGGAGATTGAATACAGCTTTCCCGTAAAGTTGGCATTCGGGCTCTTCGTGGCTTTGCAGTGTGCCGCGAGGGTTGTGTTAGAATTCAGGCTTCTTGAGAATAAAAATTCCTTGTTGGTACTGGTGAAGGGCAGTGACTGAACTGCTGCCCCAAGGGCAGAAGAAGGTGCGTGGAGTGCAGGGTTAGAACATCGTAAAAATCCATTTCTTTCTCCTTCGGTGTTGGGGGGGTGTGGATTTTGTTCATCGCTTCCACGTGATTCAATCCAGGGGACTTCTTATAACTATCACTAGTTACGGAAGACATGGTTGTAGTCACTGAGGATGCAGACAGACGTAAAACCAAGTCCTCGCCTTCAAGGAGTTAAATATTCCACCAGATGGTTTGGAAATACACAAGGTCAGGTGAGTGATACGTGACAGGAGAAAAAAGTTGTAACAAATAAGGGAGGGGAGACTAACAAGAAGTATATTTTAGGAAGGTGTCACTGGGCGGGGGGCACCAGCAAAGGGATCCGAATGAAGCCGGTGGCGACCCTGGGAAGAGAGTCCAGGGCTGAGGGCACAGCAAGCTCAAGACTTCAATATGGGAGTGGATTTGGGGAAAATAGTGGAGGCCTGTGTAGGAAGGGTACAGGAAGCAAAGGGGCACACAGAAGGAAAGAGAATAATAGGGTCAGAGTAACAGCTGAGATGCCTGAAGGGCCTTGTCGTCCATGATAAGGACTTTGGACTTGGGAAGCCATTGAAATACTTTGAGTAAATGAGGGACATGATCTGATTTCTATTTAAAATGACATCTTTGGAATTTATAATTATCTCAAATTAAAAAGTTTTTAAAAATTCTGCCTCTGGCTGCTGGGTGGACAGTAGACTGTAGAGTATGTGGTTGGTATGTGGCAGGCCGACTCTGAGCTGGCCCCCACTCACCCACACCTTCCAGTTTCTCTGCCCTTCTGTAACACCTGCCCTTGAATTTGGACTCCACTTATTAACTCAGGTATTATGAGTAAAAAAAGACAGAAGAAAGGGGATGCTACTTCCGAGATGAGGCTACAAAATGACTATGGTTTTCATCTCTCTCTCTCTCTTTCTCTCTCTCTCTCTCTCTCATCATTACTCTGGGACAAGTCAGCTGCCATACTTTGAGACACCTTATGGAGAGGTCCACATGATGTGACAAGGGACTGGGGCCCATACTCCAAAGCCATGAGGAGCTGAAGCCTGTGACAGTCCCGTGAGTGATCTTGGAAGTAGATTCTTCTGCCCCAGTGAAATCTTGAGATAACTGCAGCCCTAACCAACAGGAGGATGCAACACATCAGGAGAGACTCTGAGCCAGAGGCACCCAGCTAAGCTGCTCTTGGTTTTCTGACGACAGAAATTGTGTGGTAATATATATGTCTGTTGCTTTTACTCCTAAGTCATTATGTTCTGGAATAAGTTGTTATATAGCAATATATAACCAATACAAGGGAATAAAAGTAGAGGCAGAAAGACCACTGAAAAGCCATTGCAGTAGTAAAGAGACAATGACATAGAATAGGTTAATAATGGCAGAAGTGGTGAGAAGTGGGCCTGGGCATGACAGGACAAGGAGATCAAGAAAGTAACATGCACAAAGAACTGTATGACTTCACTCCTATACAGAATATAAAATGGAAAGCAACGAAGAAAAAAGAAATGAACAACAAAAAAATAACCCATGGACACAATCAATAGTTTAATGTTTATTTGAGGATGAGTGGGGAGGGGACGGAGAAGGGGAGGGGGTGGGAGAGGAGGGGGGAAGCTAAATATAAGGTGATAGAAAGAGAAGTCACATTAGGTGGTGAACTTATTATACAACAAGCTGACAATGCACTGTAGAATTGTATGCCTGAAACCTATGTAATCCTTGCTAACAGATGTCACCCCAATAAGTCTAACAATAAAAATGAATTAAAAAAAATAAAAAGAAAGTAACACGCCCTGTGTGACGTGGAGAAGGAAAGCAAAACACTATGGCCCTGACCTCCACTCAGTGGGGGATAACCCTCAAGTCCCGCAGTAGAACAGCGTGTTTGCAGTGACAGATGGAGAGAGTAGCTCTAGAAGGATTTTGTCATTGGCTCTTGCAGAAAGATGTGGGGACGAGAAGTCTGAGGACACGGCCTGACCTGAGCCTTGTCTATGACTACGTGGCAGGGAGGAAGAGCTGATCTGAGGAGCTGAGAAAGTGAAAGCACATCAACCTGAATGTACGGAGCAAAAGACAGTGATGACAAGTCAGCGTAGCTTTGTTTGGTTAAAGAAACCAGAAGGCTCACCTGAATACACAAGTCAGTCCAAGTGGCTAGGGTTAAAAATTATTAAAAAGTTGTACTCTTAAGTGCTCCTCTGTCCAGAATAGGTCACAAGTAACTGTAAATACAGAACTCACCTGTGCTGCACACCTCCAGTACACAGTCAGGCTGCCCCGGACATGCGAGCACCGGTCCTGGAGGCAGCTGAGCCTATTGGTTAAGACATGCATTCGGATGGGTTGGGGTAGGAGGTCTAGCTGCTCTATTGCCAACTGTTGGGACCAGCTGCTGCAAACTTATTTAAATTCCCCAAGCTTCAGTTTTCTTGACTGCAAAATAAGGGTAATACAGGGACTTAGTCTTTGTACCTGTAGTATATAACCCTGGGCGGTGGCAAGGACTTGATAAGATAGCACATGTGCTCTCCTTAGCACAGTGCCTGGCACATTGTAAGTTCTCAGTAAATGAATCTTGAGCTGGCATCATGTACACGGTCACCTGCCACTGCTGTTTTGACTACCTGCAGGAACACGCATGGCAGCTGAAGGAGGAGGCAGTGCCCTTTACCTTAAAGCAAAGCTGCACTGCTGTGTCAGAGATTAAAAACAGTAAGGTACTCGCATCCCTGTACAGCTATTCATCTAGGAAGAGCTGTGACCAAAAGCCCTCTTTACCCCATCAGCAAACACAGCTGCTGGTCTCTCCTGATCTCTTCTTACTCTTGATAAGGGAGCATTTAAAATGCGTTAAAGATAAGTCCTACTGCTGAGCTGAAGGAGGCCCAAATGGGGACAGAGAAGATCCATGGGAGAAACGATACCCCACAGAATGTCACTTCTTCCCAGCCACCCCACTGCATGCTGTGTCACCACGTCTGCTTCTCTGGCATTCACTGTCTGCTTCGTGACCTGCTGATGCACATAAAGAGACAACCTACAGAATAAGCAGGTCAAGATGTTTGTGCATACCACGGTACAGGCTAAGCTCAGGGTCTGTCTGATGTGCCATAGCTGTGAGAGAATGCCCTACTCGGATGGCACATGCCTACACCTGGGCATCTGGGGCCTTGTCAGTAAGAACTGATGCATGATATTGAAGATGGACACAGACTCAGCAACTGATAGGTTCAAACACAGAAATGTTCATAAAGTAAAGCCATCAGCATGACTCTCCTGGAAAGAGTGGTCACCTTCATGAACAATAATGCCACAAGTCAAGGCCACTGTGAATACACAGAGCAATGTCAGAGACAAGCCCAACATATATATGCAAGTACATAAAAACACATCGAATGCCATAATTAAAAACTGAATATGAGTGTTTATAATGAGAAAGGACAATTAGAAAGGACAAAATGTTTGTTTTATGTATACATCGAATCTCAATGTCCACTGTTTAGTCAAAGATATCCACTTGAATCCAACAAGATGTCATCAGCTTGGCTTCCTGTTCTAGAATGAAAGCTTTCAGCAATCCAAAAGTAGTTGTAAATCCAAACGCTTTTCATTTAGGCTTATAATGAAGCCATAAACCTCCTGCTAACTCCCACCAACAACTTAAATTTGGAAATAGAAGTATCAAAATTTACACAACTTGCGAATTTTCTTAATGTTCCTCCCACTGTGGATCTCTGCCAGCATTCTGTCATTTCTAATCTATAGTGTCAGTTTGACAGTTAAACCAAACAAGAGTCAATGTTTGTGGTAGGGGAAAATAATCAGCACACCCATTCATTAGCATTCTTCTCACACATTCATTGTCAATTATAAATATTTACTTGGGCTAAATTCTGCCACCATCACTGGCACCATTACTGCCTGTAACGAAGTGATGTATTTGAAGAGTCAAGCTTCTGGCATTTTGCAGCTGGGACTCAAGTATGATCAAATGTTCATAAACTAACACTTGGGTCTCAGCAGTGTCTTGCTCATGATAACAAGTGTTATCCCAGATAATGAAACAACAAGTCAAACTCTGATTCATGAGTTTCACAATTATGTTTCTGGACAATATTCATTAGCTTTTGTTGAAAGCCTTTTCACTAGCTATGTGGGGACATCTTTAAGGGACATTCAAGTACACAGTTGGCCTTGTTTGTACATTGGCAGATACTGCAGGATTCTTGGGGGATCTCTGGATTCTACCACAAGTAATGGAAGCTGTTGGTGCCCTGCCCAGATTCCCTGTAGGGCTGGTGCACTTGACACTCAGCTGCTGTGCATGGTGGCTGCTAATGACTCACATCTGTCTCCGGAGAACTGCCCTTGGCCAAACCGATGTCTCCTAGACCTGGAAGCTGTCCTTCTCATTCCTCCCCAGACCTCAGCCAGCGACTCACCAACATGGAGGACAAAGGCGAGTCCAACGGAGAGCTCGGTGGGGTGGTTCATGCTCTGACGCTTCCTCATGGGGCCAGGCTGAAGCTCGTCTCCCGCAGAGACCACGTATTTGCTTAGTTTTCCTCCTTCAACCTGTCCTGCCTCTCTCACTCAGCTGCTCCTGAGCAGACTTTGAAAAAAATCACTTGCAAAAGAACCCTCCTCCCCTACAATTCTAGGGAGCCCAATCTAAGACACTAAGAACTTTTCTGTCTGAGATGGGAATTTGCTCCTAAGGCCCACCAAGCACCCTAAGGCCCACCAAGCACCCTAAGCCCCACCAAGCACCCTAAGCCCCACCAAGCACCCTAAGCCCCACCACCTGAACTGCTTGCAGTTTCCCAGATCCTTGAAACAGGTGAGTCTTTTCGCTTGTGGTAATTGGGAAGTCTCCACAGACTGGGGATACCAGTCTCTCTCATTATAAGTGAAATATGAATTAAAACTATACGGAGATTCAATTTTTCAACCAGTAGATTGGGAAAAATCCAAAATATAATTTTTTTATTCTATTCTATATGAATCTGATAAGGCACTATAAAACCCTTTAGGGCTGTGGGTGAAAGGTGCATACAAACCTTAATTAGTAACCTGAACATCTACCTCTTCAGGAATGTTCCATATTCTATTATGTTCCTTCTCCAAACCTTAAAGGATAGGCTGTTTTCCTCATTTCCTCTGTTCGCCCTACCCAGGCAAGAGTCCTTACTATCTATCACTTCTATCTATGTCTCACTTTCACCTGAAATCTTTCTCTCTTCAACACCATAAATTACAGCAGTGTTCAACCCTTTGGTTTCCCTGAGCCACACAGAAAGAAGAATTGTCTTGGACCACATATAAAATACACTAACACTAACAATAGCTGGAAAAAAAGGTCACAAGAAATTCTCATAATGTTTTAAGAATTTGTGTTGGGCCACATACAAAGCCTTCCTGGGCTACAGTGGGTCATGCCTGCCATAAAATGTCTTGGTAGCATAAGGTCTACGCCCTTCAGTTTGTCATATTTTTCCTACTCATTTTAGGGCAAAGTGGGATTAAGTGGGGTACACATTTTCCTCTACCATACTGTACTTGCTAGTCAAGTGTATACATGCCTGTTTCCTCCTCAGATCTATGAGTTCTGGCAATTAATTTCATGAACTCATCCTAGAAAAAGTGCTACATACCTTGTTGCTAAATATCACTACGGTCACCTTTGAAGTACTCCCTTTGGGAAGCAATATACTGACACCAGCACCTACTCCACCATTGAAAGCAGTTTTGGAACTCTTTTTCTGGAATGGCCATCAGAGCTGTAATCATATGATCCTCGATGTCCTGAATGTCATCAAAAGGTCTTCCTTTCAATATTTCCTTTATCTTTGGGTAAAGAAAAAGTCTTGGAGGCCATATCAGGTGAGTAGGAAGGGTGTTCCAATACACTTATTTGTGTGCTGGCTAAAAACTCCCTCACAGACAGTGATGTGTGAGCTGGCTGGAGCATTATCATGGCGCAAGAGCCATGAGTTGTTGGTGAAAAGTTCAGGTTGTTTTCGTCTGACTTCTTCACACAGCCTTTTCAGCACTTCTAAATAGTAAACTTGGGACTGTCCAATTGATACAAATTCAGAATGAACAATCCCGCTGATATCAGAAAAGGTTGCAAAATTGTCTTGACTCTTGATTTGGACTGATGGAACATTTTTGGTCATGGAGAATTGGCTGACTTCCATTGTGCACTTTGATGCTTTGTTTCAGGGTCATATTCATACACCCATGTTCTATCACCAGTGATAACAAGGCCCAAAACATCGTCTTGCCTCTCCAACAGGTCTTGGCAAACTTGGACTCTCCTTTGCTCTTGTTCATTGGTGAGCTCCTTTGGGACCATTTTTGCACACACCTTTCTCATGCCAAGATTTTCAGTTAAAATTTTCCTGTTTCTCTATCGATGTTTTCTTGGTCTGGATGCTTCTCACAGTCAGCCAACAATTTTGATGCACAATTTGATGAATTTTTACAATGTCTTTGTCAGTTCTGCTTGTTACTGGCTGCCCTGATCTCTCTTCATCAGTGACACTTTATCTCTCCTCAGAAAAACATTTAATCCATTTGTACACTGCCATTGTCTTCATGGCAATATCCCCATAAACTTGGACTAACATGTCCCTGATTTCACTTCCACTCTTGCCAATTTTAACAAGAAATTTAATGTTCGTTGCTCTAATTCAAGTTATGACATCCTCACGACAGCACACAAAAACACGCAACAACAATAATGAACACCACTCAGCAAGGCACTGCCACATGTTGACACACAGTTGTGAGACACAGATATACCAAAGTTATGAAACCTTACTGAGTTGTTTGTACAGTGCTGACAATGTAAGTGAATATATAATTGTCAGACTTGTATATGGTTGATTGCATTATTTTTTCCAAACATTCTCTTCCTCTCTCTGTAGAAGGATTGTACCTCTTTGCACCAATAATGTCAAATTTGATCTTAAAACCTGCATTAGACAGTGAACTGTGAGCCGAAGTGACATAGGCCACTTCCAATCAGAAGCTTTAAGACCCAATGTGAGGTTCCACAATCTTATTCCTTCCTCTACTGCAAAACCATCCCCAGATGAGCACATCCCAGAAATGGTTTGTTTCTTTAGCCTGGATCCTAGCACAAAGACAATATAGATCAGAAACATGAAGGACATAAAAGATGAGTGAGAAATAAACCTTTGTGGTCTCAAGGCCCTGAGATTTGGAAGTCATTTGTTATGGTAGTATAACCTAGCTCAGCTGTCTGCTATTAATAAATCTAAAGGTGCCAATGAATCTTTTTTCATTTGTATGCCAACAGCACCTAGCATAATCCTTGGCCCACAGTACACATTCAATAAAAATGGGCTAAATAGAATTTTTCTCTTTCTCTTTCATTTCCCTTCCCTTTCCTATCTGACCAGTTCAGTCCAAAAGTCATTATAAGAGGTCAAAGAAGGTAGTTGTTTGGTAGAGATGTGAAGAGGACCTGTGGTGGCCCAGAGTCCAACATCAGAGCCTGAGCAGGGGCGAGACTTGATCAAATAAATTAATTATGGATAATGGAAATTTGGTTTCTCACCATCAGAGAGGTGAATTACAAATATGGGGAGGGAGAAAATTATATTGAACCCTATTTTGTTGGATTGGAATTGGAGCTATTAAGGTGAACACATGCTTTTCAATAGCTAACAAAATAGATATAATTATAAACACGTGCATATATAAATTCACTAGCTCTGTCCCCTGAAAGAGCCCAGGAGTAACAACTCCCCAGCAGAAATGAGCAAAACTAGCCCCTAGGTCTTGGTTTCTAAACATCATTCTCTACTAAAGGAATCAGGGTTGCTTGGGAAAATAGTTGATTCCAGAGCTCGGAGAGGGAAAGTAAAAGATGAGCCTGGAACAGCTTGTCCTGTCATAACTAAAGAAGTACTCAAAAAAAAAATTGGGTGCATGTCAAAAGGAAACAGAGGCCAGTTTGAAGAGGTTCTCACTAGCCAAAACTGAGATAATTAGAGCATCAAATTAAATAATGAGCGTAATGAATTCAAACACATAAAACAACAAAGGAATGAAATATATATGTATAAAAGGGGGTACCATAAAAACAAAACAAAACCAAAAAACAAAAACAGGACTATCTTCTGGAGGGAGGGCCCCTTGTAGTACAGGTTTCCCCACTAGGTGAGCGTTCTAGGCACCCAACTGTGTCCGTGCACCAGCTGGCATCGCTGTGAGAGGCTGCGTTGGTCTTCAGTGAATTTTTTTGGAGACTCTTTCAAAGCATTTTACCCATTTCATGATGGGTGATTTACAAGAACAACACACGTGACAACAGCCCTGCCCACACTGTGCTGAGTACTGGGCAGTTTTTGACCAAATAAACAGCTTGACCTTCATGCCCCACCCTCCCTATTCACCAAATCTTGCCCTGAGTGAATTTTTTTGTTTTTCCAGATGAAAAACGTCATCAGAGGGAAACGTTGTGTAGATGTGGAAGAGGCGAAACAAAAATGGCAGAAGCACTAAAAGGCATCAAAATCTACGACTTCAGAAACGGTTTTGAGCAGTGGAAACAGTGTCTCAATAGTTCTATTGCATTAAACAGAGAGCACTTTGAAGGTAACTGAAATTTAGACATGTAAGAATAAATACACAAATTTGTATAAATAAATTTCAGGGTTTTTTTGGTCCATCCCCTTGTATAAATATTAGATAAATAAATAGAGAAATTGAAAGTTTGATGAGGAACAGGATATTTACATAACTGAAGTACTACCTTCAAAATACTCATGAGTTACTAAGGAGAACACAGTACATTTACATTGCAGAAGTCTGGCAAACACCATCTTAATCAAGAAATCAAAGCTGACATCACCAATAACAGAACAAAGTGAAGTGCGCGCACGCAAGTCTACAGTGAGCCACACAGCACCACATCTGTGATCGCCAAGGGAACATAACTGGAGCTACGCGTGAGGAAGCTCTGACAGCCCAGTGCCACGATCTTCAAAATTCTCAAGGTCATGACAGTCAAGGTTAAACTTGAAAACTGTTCCAGATTAAAGGCAAATAAAGACAGATGGCAACTAACGTGGCCATGGAGGCATAAATTGGAGGGATGCAGACACGAGTTAGGGAATGCCAGTTGCCACCAGAAGCTGAAAGAGACAAGGAATGGATGGTCCCTTAGAGCCTCCGGTGGGAGCATGGACCTGCTGACACCTTGATTAGGCGCTAGTGAAACCGGTGTTGGATTTCTGGCCTCAAGAACTGTGAGAGAAAAGATTTCCATTGGTTTAAAATTTATAGTAATTGGGGTGTTTTTTTTTTTTTTCACTTTTTGGTATGTGGGTAGCTCCCTGACTGGGAATCGAACCCAGGCCGCAGCGCTGACAGCGCCAGCGCTGAAGCCTTAAGCCACTACACCACCAGGGAACTCCGAAATTTATAGTAATTTGTTACAGCAACCATTGAGAACTAACACAGAATCATTCCCTAACGCTTTAAGTCACCACAATGATCATGGTGGCTTAACAAGAAATAGTCGTCCTCCTGGCCTGCTGTCCATTACCAGTGAATTGAAGCAAGGCTGGAAATAGTCAGCATATCCTATATCACTGTGTTTGAAGATCCAAGGGAAATCACAGATCTGATACACTGTTAAAGTGGCTTCATCTTCAAAAAGAAGGTTAATAAAAAAATACTTAACATTCCTAAAGAGGCTGATGTCCTTGTTAATAATTAAGGATTATATTCTCCTTGCATCCACAGCTAGAAAGGGTTTTATTTTACATAGCTTTATTAAATGTATTTCTCAGCACTAGGATGCCACAGGGACATCACTTGATCTAACAATACAGCTGCAGCAGGGACATTAGTCAGGGTTCTCCAGAGAAATAGAACCTACAGGAGAGACAGAGAGAGAGAGAGAGAGAGAGAGGAGAGAGAGATGAGATAGAGATAGATAGATACACTGGGGTGCCAAAAAACGTATACACATTTTAAGAGATGTTATCTATGTATTATAGAAATATTGATGGTAACTACTTTGAGCACCTCTTGTAATTGCACAAGTCAAACATGACTTGTATTCACCTTTTGTTATTAGTATATATTATTTACAATTTTAATACAGTTTTTCCTTTCTTAAAATTTGTATACATTTTTCTGGCACCCTCTGTATCTAGATATATGACGCTGTCTGGAAAAAAAATCCAACCATTGTGAATATAATAAGAAAGGATATATAGCTGGATACTTTCTGGACAGCCCTTTTACACACACACACACACACACACACAGAGTACACATGCCAAAAAAATGTATATGCATTTTAAGAAAGAAAAAAGTGTATTAAAATTGTAATACTCAATATATATCAAGAACAAAAGGTAAATACAAGTCATGTTTGACTTACACAATTATAACAGGTGCTCAAAATGGTTACCATCAGTATTTACATAAGACATAGATAATAACATCACTTAAAATGTGTATACATTTTTTTGGCACCCTTGTGTATATATTCTGTGATTTTATATATATACACACACACACACACACACACACACACCCATATATATAATGAGAGAGATTTGTGATATATAACATATATAATAGATTTATTTTATTATATATATCTCCTATGAGATAGATATATATACACACTCATGTGTGTGTGTGTGTGTATACCTGAGACAGAGAGAGAGAGAGTTACTTTAAGGATCGGTTCACATGCTTTGGAGGTTTGACAAGTCCAAAATCTGCAGCGTAGGCCAGCAGGCTGAGGACTCAGAAAGAACTGCAATTTGAATACAAAACAAGTCTGCTGGTAGACTTCTTTCTTGCTTGGGGAAGTCAGTCTTTTCCTATTAAGGCCTTCAATGATTGGATGACGTTCACCCACCCAGTGGAGGGTAATCTGCTTAATTTAAAGTCTACTGATTTAAATGTTAATCTCATTAAAAACACCTCCACAGAACTATCTAGAATAATGTTTGACCAAATATCTGGGTACTGTGGTCTAACCACATGGACACATAGAATTAACCATCACACAGGTTAAAAAGAACCCATCGTCATTGGAGTAGAGATAACACATAGAGTAAGAGCTCACCTTTTCAGATTCAAAGCCATTCACTTTGGTCTCATGTTATTCAGTGATATGTATACTTTTAATCACATTTTTTTTAAACCTGGTTTTTACTTTCAGGAGGAAAAGCAGCCTTGAGCATCACCAAAATTTGGGGCTCATTTTGCTACAGTGGCAAATGCATTTTGTAACTCATTGGCACAAAGGCACATAGGAAAGCTTCTTACTAGCCATTCAGGGAGCAACAAAATCTAGGCCCGAATCAAGAAAGGCTGGTCTCAGAGCCAGGTCTCAAGGCAGCTACAGAAAAGACCTAAGCCATGAGGATGTTTTCACCTCATGGATTTTATTTAGAATAATCTAAGTTTTCAATGGATTTTATTTAGAATAATCGAATACATCCACTATTGGAAAGAAAGATGGAAGTTCACATGGCAGAAACATCAACAACAAAACACTCATTCTCTTTCACAAGATGATACTATTTCTTCTGCCAGGGACAGAAATGATGCTCACATCCTGGATCCAACTTCTGATCACATGGCCATGAGCAGAAAAACAGAAGTCAGTCCTTAATGGGGCTGAGAAACGTCTTTGCTCTCACGGCTCCCTAGTTCTCTGGTTGCTCAGGAGCGCCCGCTGGGAAAGGATATGTATCTCAAGCAAGAAAGTCAGAGGGACAGGGAAGTGCACCAATAACCACAACAAAGATGGATTAAACAGCTGGGAGTTTTTGTACCTGTCTCCTCTGTACTCACCATTTCTATAGCTACTAGACTAGCCCCCATTCCATGGACAAATGGGACAGAATACCAGATGACAATTTTAGCAATAAAAACCTGCAAGTGAGCCTTTTTATGTGGTGTTTGTTTGTTTGTGTGTTTTGTCAAGTACAAAGAACCAATGCTTCAGAGTGAGCTTTTTTTTTAATTGGGGAGAGAAAGGAGGCTGATTTCCCAATTCTGAGAAAATAATGGGTTTAGAAAAGAGGAGCAGAAAATAAACGTTATGTAAGGAAGTAATGAAGGAAATGCTCGTGGTGTCAACACGAATACCCTCTTACAGCACCGTGGGGACAGTAATGGGTTTGACTTAACGTGATCCACAGGCGCTGGAGGAGAGACAGCCCCACGGGAGGCAACCATACTCCGTGGGAGGAGGGAAAGGCATGCATGAGGCCCAGGGCCCAGGCCAGTGAAGGTTTGCAGAGAAGTAATAATGGCGGCGAAGGCTGACCAGCATTCAACTGAGGCGGAAACGGCCTGCCGGATGATGCAGCAGTCGGTGGCCTCGGCCCTGACTGTGTATCAGGGCATGAGCAGAGGGCCTAGCCACTCCTAATCTGGGAAATGAAGTCACTGCTGGTTAAATGGCCCAGGCTGGGGGCTGCCATGGAAACCGTAACACTCGGCCTTTCTCAAAATGGGGACAGGAGGGGACAGGCCCAGCCGTGTGCGCGGGGAAGCAGAGCTGAGCCGGGCCTGCGTCCCAAGCCCCTCTCAGGTTGATCTTCGCTGGAGTAATAGTCCCCGGATTCCTTCTCCCCTGGCCTCTGTGAGGTGGCAGAGTGGGAAACAGAGACTCAGGAAAAGGTCTTTTTGTTCCTGGCTTCCTTAACAAAATGCCAGTCACTAACCAGAAGGCCGCTTCTGAAGAACTCCAGGAGACCCTTCCCACATCCCAAACGGTGAAGGGGAGTTCACCCTGAGTAGAAGGGGAAATAGCTCCCTGTGCCACAAGGCGGGTGGGGTGAACACTGACGTTTAGGCCTGCTCGGTATCCATTTCTTTTTCTACTGGAAAGAACATCTGGTTTTCCTTTGAGACACCCCACTTCCTCATTCTTGGGCCATGTGGTTCAGGTGGAGCCACCCCCAGCCCACGAAAGACAAGGACGGGCATACGACTCAGGTGTGGCCGGTGAAAGCGTGGTGAGTAGTCCACAATGTCCAAGCTACGCCGCTGGGTCACAGGACACTGGCTACGCTGAAGCAGTAAACTTGGATTTGCCAGGACACATCTTCCCTAACTGAATGGAGAAAGCTCCTCAGAAAGGAGGCCAGTGACAAAGGACAGTAGAGCTGAGGGAAAGAGAAAGCCCTGACACAATCACTGGGTCCTTGATCAAGCTGTACCTGAAGATGAAGTTACCTGTAAATGTCCCAAATACATGTGCTTATTGATTATCTATTAGGTAACCTGGCCATTACCAATAGCTGGAGTAGATTATTTTTCTACTTCAATGCAGTGGATATATTACATCACAGTTTCCACTACAAATTCTGACAGGTGACTTGGTATAGGCACCTCTAGCACACAAAATAAAACTCGGCAAAGCCTGTTGAGTGGCCACCAACGTATCCACTAGAGAAGGCATATGAAATCTGAGGGAAGGACAAAGAAATTAAACTCTAAAATTATAAAAAGGAAGTTTCTTAAATTACTTTTCGTTTCTGAAATGATCAAATGACAAGGATTATAATTATAATGATGACAACTAAAGTATGAATCATTGTTAAATTAATAACATTAACCACAATGATTATTATTTGTAAAAATTAGCAATTTAGAACAAATTTTTATGTTCTGGTACTGTGCGAACTATTTTGTGTTCATAATCTCACTTACATCTCACCTCAGTAGAGGAACTACTATTATTTCCATTTTACAGAATTGAAGCTGGGACCATTTATGAGTGTACCCAAGGCATCTCAATGTCTGATGGAATACTTTGCTGGGTGCTACCTTATAAAACAAATAAGACCTACCTTTGCCTTCAAGGAGCTACAACCCAGTTAGCACTAGCTATAAAAGGCCATGTCATATATGAGTGTCAGATTAATGGTACAAACCATGAATGTCATAAGATTTCAGTGGAGAAAAAGGTTGTGAAAAGCTGGGATGGTCAGAAAAACATTGAAAAGGTGAGTTTTACGCAAGATCGCACAGGAGGAGGAAGGTACCGAGGAAGCAGATTCCAGAAAGGAGGGAAAGGCACCATGGTGGCAGAAGACAGAGCAGCAGTGTGGTCTTGCTGAAGGAGCAGACTTTTGCTGGGGTAACACTGGCGAGGAGCAGAGATCAATCAGGTAAGCCCTTAGATTCCAGGTTAAGGAATTTAAACTCTATCTTGTATTGAAAGAGTAACACACAGAGCTCAAGGGACCCCGGTCAAGCTAGTACTGTACTAATGAGGCTTTATCCTGAAGCTGATTTCCACTGTAGGGAGCTGTTCAGAATTAAATCTTTAAAGAGTTAAGGATTAGAGTCATTGGAGAAATGTGCGTAAGGGTTAGCCACCTAAGCAGCCTTTCGGGACCGTAGCAACACACACTGAAGCCCGGCAGTCCCCCACACAAGGGGACAGCCCAGTGCAAACTGCATCAACAACTCAAAGTCACAGCAAGTGCTCATCTAATTTGCTTTCCCTGTGCTTCTCTTTTTTTCATCTTTCCTGCCCTCTTCCCATCTCGGCATTTTCTTCTCCTCTGCCTTGACTGTCTCTCCCGCTGTCTGTCATCTTACTCTGTCATTCACTGTCATTCACACTCAGAAGTATTGAGAACTCACTGTATCTTCCCCTCGGCCCCATTTTAACCCCCTTCTCTAGGCTCTTCTGCCTCTGCTCGTCTTTCAAAACGTTGATGTTTTATGTCCTCCGTGCTCCTCAAGTGTTCGTGTGTGTGTGTGTATGTGTGTGTGTGTGTGTAAAGAAAAGCAGAAGTATGTGCTAGTCTATGTGACTCACTGATTGTCAGGAACAACAGGAGATACTAATGTCACTTAAATATTTATCAGTCCCTTCCCTCCCTAAAATTAAGCAGAGGTGATTTGGGTGAATGAGGAGAGACGTGTAAGGAGTTTCTGCAGTCTTCAGTACCAGAAAAGGAAACTCTCCTTCGTCTATACCAGTACTGTTAGATCAAGTTATTCCTTGTGAATGGAGTTTAGTTATTCTTTATTTCCTATAAGAAAAGTGATTTTTTTAAATGGAAGGAGATAATTCCATTTAAAACGGAAGGGGAAGTAAATTGATTTTTTTTAGAGATGAAACCAAGAAGCAGTTTATTAAAAGGAAAATAAGGTGAAACAAAGAGATAGTTTTTTAGAAGGGAAAGTCCACTCCAAAGAGGTAGGAGCGGGCTCGAGCAGGAAAATGGCTCAAGAGCCTAAATTGATTTTTGAAACGGAAGGAGATAATTGTTTTTCAAGGGGAAGATTCACAGATTTAATCTCCAATTAAAACATTTGTAGCAAACAAGAAAGACCAACAACCAAATGTACTATATATGCTTATTTGGTTTCAAAAAGCAAAGTTCCAAAGGGGAAGGGGTTAAGATGCACAGTTATAAAAAGTTGTCTGACAGAAACTAATAGAGTATTGTATGTCCGCCATAATTGAAAAATAAAAAATATATTTTAAGCAAGTTCCTGTGAAGGTGAGAACATGAACTTGAAGGCACAACATTATCTGCGTCTGTGAAGTCCTCGTGCTTTTGTGTCCTCACTCAGTGCCTCCAATGAGCCCAGACTGTCACAGGCAAGAGTGCCCAGGGCCATTGAGGACAGCACACTGCAACACGTTTGAGACGCACTCCTGCCCTTTCAAATGTGGTCAAGCATTAGAATATCTTTTTTCTGGGGTTCCCTGGGGGTGTCGTGGCTAGGCTTTGGTGCTCTCAATGCCCCGGGCCTGGGTTCGACTCCCAGTCAGGGACCCCCCCTCAAAAAAAGAATATCTTTTTTCTTAACTCAAAGGTATACCGTTTAGAAAACAAAAGAGACTAGTTTCGAGAGGGAAGATTAGAAACGACCAAAGCTACAATAGCAGAACAGGAATGGTTTTGAGCCAAGCAGAAATATGAACCAGACGTTCTTTGTGAGCTCTCTGTGAGGAAGGGGCTCAGCTTCTAAAACTTTATAACTGTTCAGCTTTAAAATACCATGAAAATTAGAAACACCCTGTCTCTGCAAGCATAGTCATATAAGAGTGTTAATTTTCTTCTTATAACCTCAATAACCCCAGGAACAAAATGCATATAAAGCCTGTTCAATAGATTATAAATAGATTTAATTGAGAGCTAAATTCTCTGTTGAATTTGGTAAGAATTTCTGGAGAACCTGCAGTGCGCCAGGCTCTGTACTAAGTGCTCACCCACCTCGTCTTACGTAATACCCACAAGGTTCCCTGGAGGCAGGAAACATTATTGCCACGTTGTAGACGAGAAAGCTGAGATTTAAAAGGACTAAATAGTTTGTCCAAGATTACACTCGTATGTAGGTGAGATTCAAACCCGGGTCAAACTCCTCACACCTACTCTTTCCGCACTGTCTCACTGATGAGGTGTTCAAAAGCAGAGTCTGTCTGAACACGGTCACGTTGGCCAACAACAGTGGAAAGAGTCCGGACTGACTTCCAAGTGCAAGCACTGGGTCAGTGCCGCCTCGGTCTTACGAGGACACGTCCTTGCCATCCACTCGGATTGTCAAGGTTGAAATAATCAAAATGATTTTGCCAAAATCCCTAAGATGAATGCGTGGGATGGCGCCTGAAATCCTTCTCTCAGCTCGTGTGCCTTTTTCTCGATGGAACTTGATGGATTAAGGTCTTCCCACCACTCGCGGCCTTGGCAATGGAGTGCCTCTGCCTGGAGTGCTCATCCCATGACTGGAAGCTTCACATCCCCCTCAGGTCTACGTGGTGCCACCTCCGCAGAGGCCTCCCCTGATCACTCTGTAAAACTGGTGCCTTCTGACACTGCAGCTCCCTTCTTATTTCCATCTATCTTAACCTAATAATTATTCTATAGGTTTACTTGTGTGCCCACTAGAATATGAAGGCAACATCTGTCCTGGTCACCGCTGTGTCTCCTTGGACCAAACGCAGCATATAGCAGGGGCTTAATCAATATCTGCTCAATACACGCATACCACTCACTCCATGTCCGTTGATGATCGTAGCTCCTTTGAAGGTATTTTTCCAACACAAAAACAAACCAATACAAACCCAACAGAGGGGGTTCCCTGGTGGTGTAGTGGCTAGGCTTCGGCGCTCTCAATGCTGCAGGCTCGGTTCGATTCCCAGCCAGGGAAATACACCCCCTCCAAAACAAAACAAAACAAAACAAAAAAAACCCAACAGGCATAAAAAGAAATCTATTAGCATGGACAGATCTTTAAAACTTAATTAAATATAAAAAAGCAATTTATCATATAATCCAATTGTTATAAAAAGTATATATATTATATATACACACACACATGTATACTAAAATACATGAAATAAGGAAGAGGTTGAAAGTGGATACCTCTAGTGGTGTGGAATTATCAAAGTTGTATATAATTTTCTTTTTGCTTGTCTAATTTTCCTGTAATGAGCATGCATATTACTTTGTAATGGGAAGACAAAATAAAATAACTATGGGAGATGGGGGTAAGATCGGCTAAGAACAACCAACCCTTAATAAATACAACTTATAACAAAAGTAAATCCTGATGGCTGCACCAAGAAGGGTGTTTGGGGCTTTTTAGCCCTATCTTTTTATTTGCTATTCGCAACTGCTCTTTTCTCAAAATCTTGTAAGGTGAAAGAAAAATGGAGCTTCAATTTCCTATGTCTAGCCAAGTTTCCTTACATAAGCTCTCTTGGTGAAACATTTGGAAGCACTCATCACAAATGCCTTTATACTACCATGTTCTTGCGATTTATACATTTACAATGTTCTTCTTGCACTTGTAAAAATAAAGGTGAATGGGAACAACAGGCCCCCCAGAAGGCAGATGCCAGTGTCTCTGAGCCTCAGTTCCTTTAACTATGATACAGAAGAACTGGACTGGAGAATTTCTAAGGTATCAGTTCTTATGATTGTATCCTCCTAGTAACCATACAATGGGTAGAAGAGTTTATAAGTTTTAAAAAATGATAGATAGGCAATAGATCATTAGATAGACAGACACTCCTGTATTCTGAATCTCTTTTGTACAGATGTACAAGTAGGCTACACTATATTTAACAATGCTAATGGCACCGAGACTAACAGCATTTCCATAGGAAGCGATCAAGTGCTAAAATAAACAATCCATTTCTACCAAAAAAAATTAGGAAAAAAAATTACCATCTGACAGTTTTAAATATCCTTTTTACCAGGAACATTTTTAAAGAATAGTCAAAAAGAGTCATTCCATGTAGGTTTAGAAAATTGGTCACAATATGCAGAGCTCAAGACCATGAATTGCTGGTTCAAGTACAGTTATTAACAAGGTCAAGCTCAGTTCCCTCGGAATTTCTAAGATGAAGGAGTAGCTAGGCACTAGTAATTTCTTTTAAATTATAAGAGAAAATGCCTGGCCCATTGTCGGTGCCCAAAACTTTTTTGCTAAAAGGGAAAAAGACAATATAGTGAATACAAAGGACCTCAAACCCATGGAACACTCACACACAATCAAACCCTGGAAGGAACAGCCCCAGTTTAGAGTTTTGCTCTCCTCACCTCACTCCCAATTCCCCTCAACCTTTGGCCAGCACATTCCTGCTGAGGGTAATCATTCCACCTCATAAATTCGTTCTCCTGCAACCCTTGAAAGAATTTATTCATGATGTACAAAAAGACAAGACCGGGCAAGTAGAACAAACATGAAATCGACAGCGTCAATACACCGTGTGTTGTAAAGTGTGAAGTTTGGTCCCAGAGCTCACAGCCCTAGTTTAAATCTTGGCTCTAGCCCAGCTTTTACGCTAATCATTGAATTTTATTGGCCCTCGATTTTCTCAGATGTCTTACTCAGTTGCTGATTATTTAAAGATATATTTCTTATTTTTTAAAAATAATAGCCTGTTGAGATATAATTCACATACCATATTATACATCGATTGAGAGTAAACAATTCAATTGTTTCTAGTATAGTCATAGAGTTTCGAATATTAAAACATTTTCATCAACAGGCCTGAAAAGCATCCCCATTCCTCTTATCTGTCACTCCACATTTCCTCCCATCGTCCCTCCCACAGCCCTAGGAAATCACCCGTCTATGTTCTATGTCTCTAAATTTGCCCATCCTGGACATTTTATACAAATGGAATCATACAACATTAGGTCTTTCGTGACTGGCTTCTTGCACTTAGCATCATGTTTTCAAGGTTTATCTATGTTGTAGCATGAATCAATACTTTATTTCTTTTTATTGCCCAAAAAATTCCATTTTCTAGATGTAACATACCCTATTTATCCATTTATCCATTAATGAATAATTTTAAAAAAATTTTTTTTTGTGGGGAGAGACTTGAAATAATGTCCCCTGCCACAGCGAGGTGCTATGGGTCTATAGGATTAAATGTCCTCCCCTCTCAGTTTTGTTTATTTTTTTATGTGGGTAGCTCCCTGGCTGGGAATTGAACCCAGGCCTCAGTGTGGACAGCGCTGAAGCTTAGCCATGACACCACCAGGGAACTCCCCCATTAATGAATATTTAAAGACATTTAAAAAACAGTTTCTGCTATGTGAGAGGTATGTATCTAGGTGGATTGCTTTTTTTCCCCCTTCAGCTACCTTATGCACACTAGGATACCATGTTGGTTTGGGTCTCCCAAACAGCTAAACCATAATGAAATTCCTCATTAAGCTATGTCCCATCAATAGAGTACTCTTTACTTGTCACCATTGTCCATTGCTCTGTAAGCCAAGCAACTGCAGGATCTTGCCACTGTTTCCATCCTGACCTCTCTGATAGTCGTATCTATACACTGTCATCACCAACACCTGTATCACCTTCAAATCTTTGATTTCATTTCACTCCCTCCACTAGCATCACTCCAAGCGTTTGCCGTTCCCAGAACATCTCTTCCACCTGCTCTACTACCTTTTGACTGTCCAGCAACCCCTTCACATACTCATGTTCCTCCCTATCCAGCTTAGATGCCATGACTCATCATCACAATCACCATCATTCTCTTGAATAAAACCTCCACTGCCAGCCCTTCTGCCTTCTGTTATACTTGCCTGGCAATGTGATAACCCTGATCTAATGATCTGCCTACTCTTATCCCAAATCTGAGGAGCTAAACGTGGCTGGAAAGAAACCATCCAACATGTTGGGGGGACATTACTTTAAATTAGTGATCACAAGGGAGTTCCCTGGTGGTGTAGAGGCTGGGCTTCAGTGCTCTCAATGCCACTGCCTGGGTTCGATTCCCAGCCAGGGAACCAACCAAAAAATAAATAAATAAATAAATTAGTGATTACAAATCTCAAGAGAGCCCCCAGCATGCCTGGGAAATCTATTCCATTTTCCTTGTTTACTCTCCCAGCTTCCTCTATGACTGTCTCACACTTCTTTCCTCTTAAATTTCCAACCCCTTGACCTTTCTCACTCTCACTGGTGAACTGAGGGACTTGCTTTTTATTACACTGAGAAAACAGCTGAAGCAGAAAATAACTTTCTCAACATTCCTCCAACAAATCTGCTGATTTGCCTTCATCTAGATGCATTTCAATTTTGTTAATATGAAAGAATATATAAGATTTATGAAAGTTCTGAAAAGAAATTAGACAATGGTGAAGATTTTAGAGTTTAACTAGTGCAAAGTACCTTAGAAAACTAATTCTAGGGCCAAAGTTTCCATTTGTGTGCTAGACTGCAACTCCTCTTGCATTCTGCAAAAACTTGCTTAGCAAAGGAAAAGTAATCATAGTTTACTACCTGGTGCATCTATGGATGGGGTTTACATAGTCATAATAAAGGAAACCCCTGAATATTGATCTAATAAAAATTGGAGTTATGCATCATTTATTAACATCCTACCATGGGAGATGAGAATGTAGCTTTCATTTCTCCCCCACATCCCCTCTGATAAAAACTAAAACTTAAGAAAGCAATCATCTCTATTTCATCATTTCTTTATCACAGTCATGTCTCTATCACTGAAATTGCAAGAGACTATATGACCAGTGACCTCTATGTCACTCTATTAGTGACTCTCATCTATGCTTACTGGCAACAGCATTTGCACAGTTGATCCTTTACATACTTCTTGAAAGACTTCTTTTTCACTTGACTTTTAGGATATCACCCAATACTTTGGCTTCCTTCATACATTCTCTTCATACCTGGTGGGGAATGGCAGACCCAGCAGTCAATTAAACTCCAGGCACTTAGGATATTTGGGAGAGCCGCACCAGAGCATTTTTGAGCACGTTCTTTCATGTGCAAGGCTCCAGGGGTGATTCTAAAAGGAAAAGATGATGAATGTCCCTCCTGCCTCCTTACCACTGGGATCTAGGTTGTTTCCTCCCCGGGTGCTCAGCTCTGGCTCTCTCTCTATTACAACAAAATCTGTGTCCCAGTTCAGAAGCCATAACTTCATCTCTTTACCAATCATACTCTACTCTACTCCACACATTTCTTCTGGAAAGTTCATGTGCAAGATAGACAAGGGTATTTAAAAAAATTTTATGGAGACCCATTCCCTCCTACACGCCAGTCCACTCTAGGGACTTGGTGAACAGTGTGCTCAACTAAGTGGTCATTATTCTATAATCTAGGACCTTATCAATCCATAAAGAGAATCCAAGTGCCTCAGCCAGAATTAGGTTTATATCCACGATGCCACTCAAAGAATGTACCAACCAGGCTGGCCTAGGATTGCTATTAAGGGGAAGAAAGGTGCATGATGCCTAGAAATGGTCAGGGTTGGAACCCCAATAAGTCTATGTAACCCCCCAAACCTAGTCACTACTTAGGATGACACTGAGAAGAGATCATCTCTTTCTGGGACAGCTGCATTCAGGAACAAAACTGACTTACTAAGGTGTATGAACCAGAGGAGGTGAAGGAGGTGGAATCAAAATATGTATACACACATCTATTTACTAATTAGGAGACGTAATAGAAGAAACAAATGGATTACTGATTAAAATTAATATCGACAAAATAAGAAACAAATGAACAGAAAAGAACTTGTGACTATGATATCCCGAGAACATAACAGCATTTATGTTGTTTTCCAGCCAAAAGTTCCTATCGCGAACCTAACCATAATTATAAAACCCAAAGTGAAAAAAAGGCGAACCAGTCCTGTTGAAAAATGTCATTGTCATGAAAGGCTGAGGAACTGTTTCCTCAAGAGTCATGGACAACCAATATCGTCCGTGATCCTGGACTGGATCCCAGGAGAGAAAGAAAAATTGCTGCAAAGGACATTAATGAGACGACCAACAAGTAGAAATTAGAACTTCAGGTTAAATTAAAGCCATGCATCAACTCTAAATTTCCTGAGTTCAATTACTGTACTGTTTTTATATTAGAGAATATCTCTGTAAGGAATACACACTGAAGGATTAAGGGGTAAAGGGGCATGATAAATGCAACATACATATATAAAAATGTACCTATGTGTATGTCAAAAAAGACTAATAGAGTAAATGTGGTGAAATGTGACAAAAAATGGTGACTCTAGGTAAGCAGAATGAATATGGTAGCTCTTACTACTATTTTTGAAAGTTGAAGTTTGCATTTTTTTCAAAATAAAAAGCAGCAAGATTTAAAATAATAAATATTTGGGAATAAAAATAAGAAATATTCATGATCTCTATGCTTAAAACTTCTTTAAAAAGTTCAAAACTCTACTAAGGCACACAAAACAAGTCTTAAATAACTAAAAGACATATCTTAGGAAGAAAAAACTTATTCAGGTGTCAGTTCTCCTTAAGTAAGTCCAAAAATTTAACATGATCTTAATTAAAATACAAACAGCAAAAATAGTAGGAAATCTTTTTTTAGATACCATACTTTATAATATTAAACTATATTATAAAGCCACAGTTGAGTAATACTGTATGACCAAGTAAACAACTCAATGGACTAATTTCAAAAGTCAGAAATGGATCAAAATACACATGCAAATTTTGACCCAGCAATTCTAATTGTAGGATTTGGTCACTAGGTAAATATTTGCATGTATGCAAGATGACACATGCACAAGGTCATTCATTATAGCATATTAGTAATAGCAAAAGACTGAAAATAGCCTAAATGCCCATGAATACAGGACAGATTAAATAAAATATGATCCTTCTACACAATGGAATTCTATGCATCCATAAAGCAAAATGAGGATATTCTCTATATATTAAAAACAAATGATCTCCTAAACATAAAGCAGGGTGTTTAGCACACCACCACTGAATGTTTTTAAAGAAGGGGAGGGGAGAATTTACACATGTCTGTACTTCTGGAAGGATATGTTGTGGTTGATAGGAAACCAAGAGTGACAACATGAATTCAAAATATTGTCTTCGTTTTTGATAATGCTCAGATCAGAGATACAACAGATATAAGTGAACATGGATTTCCCAAAAGCAAACCTCAGAAGCAAGCAGTCTCATCCACCCAAGTGGCCCCACATGCCTCCCCATGTGGGAGCCACCTCTGCACATTTTCCTACATGAAACTGCAGAGCAAAAATATTTTATGGTGTCATCTTGGCTCCCAAAATAAAGGAGAGAGAAAGTTACAACAATTGTGTGTTAATAACCCATTCCATTCTGAGGGGAGAAGAAAAAGATGGGATCAAAGGCCAGGAGAGTTAGAAAAAACCTCTTCATGTAAACCTTGTGGTGACCGAGAAGTGACCTCCCCCATCCCCTGCCCCAGTAGGGCAGAGAAGGAGCTGGTAACTCCAAAGACTCTAGGAACAGGTATTAGATGACGAGGGGACAAGGACTGAAGGAGACCGTGACGTGTTTCCCTTTTCTATTTTCTAATTTTAAACCATGGGATTGTATTTCCTATTCACATATAACTAAGAGTGAAATAAATAAAACCATCTCCATGTGATTCCGCACAGAACAAACAAGACTGCATTCGTGTATCATGTGCTTCACAACCAGTGAAAAAGTGGAATTTTCCCTCATTTGATCATTAGAAAGATTGTTAGAAAATTTTTTTCCAAAAGCAGGTAAGCTATGCAGAAAGTATGGGCTCTCCTGCCATGTTGCTGGTCCTTTTGCATGAAATGAGTCATTTGCCCCTCAAGAGGCAGGGTTCAAGAGGGTAGCTGCAGACTTGATCCGTGAAGAGTCACGGACCTGGGGAGGGACGCAATGTGACCACTAAACCCCTCCCAGCACCTGAGACCCTACAGCATGGGCGAGTAGCCTTACGGATGCTCTAAGTGAAGAGGTCGTGTTGACCAACATTTTTAATGTTGAAGAATGTCTTTTCCACATTCTTAGGGGACACTTCTCACCTTACAAGCAGGAGTTGGTCACA